>ONZH01011094.1:0-68012 GCA_900303285.1 Rhinella marina
AAAAACTTAAAGGGGTTGCCAGCTCCCTAGAAGCACTCTCTGAGCTGCAGGGGTGGTGTTTCTTCCTTTTAATGATGGCACAGGGAAGCGGGGCTGGGATAATGTAATCCTGCCCTTTGCCTTCAGCTAGGTGTGTTTTCTTCTATTGTAGCTGCCTTTTCTTCTCAGGCTACTGCCATTGCTGGGAGAAGCTCAAGACAGCATATATGAGGTGGCTGGGATGGGAGTGAGCTAGTGCAGCACATATGTGCTCCCGCCATCCCAGCCACTAAACAGGCCAGCATTTTACTACCCAGCAAGAAGATGTGACCACCGCTGCTAGGTTGCAGTGGTGGCCGTAATCCCTCACAACAAGCATTCTCTAATGGACTACAAGATGTCAATCATCTAGGAGAGGAGGCAGTATTACAACATGGACTATATTAGTAGGTTCTTATAGCATTATATTTAACATAAGTAGCATTGTGCCAAGTGAGACAACCCCTTTAATATTTATTGGCAAACATTAAAAGGAAAAAAGCCTAGGGTGTAAAAACAACGTAAAAAAAATACTCGGCAATGCATGTGGTAGTCGACGTCTGTGTCAGACAATGTAGAGGAGCAAATCAGTAACAATGTATTCCGTGTGTTGAATTCAGCAACAAAAATAACAATGTTGCTAAAAAGGAAAAATTAGAGTGGTAAAGTATATGTTACGTTATAATAGGTATATGTGACAGAATGAAGGCAGAGCAGTTAAATGGGTTCTCCAAGTATTTTTTTGTTCTTTGTATGTTTCTAACTAGTCAAATATAACAGATTTGCCATGCACTTTGTGCTTCTACAGCTTCTGGTTTCTCAGATTTCACTGAGGGTCACATAACCAGTGATGTCAGCTTCTCACCCTACTCTGCTGATGTTTTGTGCACAAGCAGATAAGAGTCTGTACACGAGACGTCACTGTGTTGGTCACGCCCCCTGCACTACTGGCTGCTGCTGCTCTCTCCCTGCATTCTTTCAGATATCACATTAACCCCTTCAACAGCAGACTCAGACTCAGGACTAAAGGCTTTAGCTGCAGGCTGTGAGTAGACAAATGCTGGGCACAGGAGCTGACAGAGGACTTCTGCAGATCATTGCAAAATAAAGGTAGGGGGAAGTTCTTGTGTGTATCAGCAGTGTCATTGTACAGCTGGGACATGTAGTCCTACACATACAACATGCTGCTGAGTATCCTAGCCATCAGACATGTCACTCAGGACTTGTATTCACTCCCTTTGCAGAGCAGGGGGAGGGGCAGAGATTGTTGTTATTTCAGGTAAACAAAGACCAGAAGAGAACCAGGAAAATGAGGAAATATAGATTTTTTTTGCCTAAAAGTTGCTTAACTTAGTTATATATTGCTGCTCATCAGATTTACAATGCTATATATTTTTTTCATAACTCGGACAACTCCTTTAAGCACTTCGAGCACTACCAATACACGTCTGGTTTTATGGCGAGCCAGACAATGTAAAGGCCCTTGCCTCCAATAACAAAGAGGCTTTCAAGGTGACACAAACTATAGATAGGCTTGCTCTACACAGCCACTACCTATTGTGTTGTAAGGATATTTAATATAATTAAGTACCGATTGGGTGTGTCCCATTTAATTATTATTTCACTTTCTACATTCTTTGTAATGATATTCTTTGTAACGTAGTCAGTTAGGGATAGTTAGATAACATTTACAAACCCCCACTCATTCGGCTGAGAAGGCTGCATTCTTGAGTGATTATTAGAGACAAGAGAATTTCTTCAAAATTCGATTTGGCTGCTTCATTGAATTTTACCCCAAAATTTGCTTTGTGATGAATTACTCCGTCACAAAACGCATCATTTTGTAAGTAGTAGGTTCAATGACAGAGAGCAGCGATCGCGCCACTCCCCATCATTGTACCCCTCAGATGCTGCTTTCATACATGATCACGTAACTGAGAGTAAAAACGGTGTAACTTTTTTTTTTTTACACTATTTCAGGTTAAATATATTCGCCACCATGAAGCACAAGGAAATTTGGCTTTGCAGCGAATCAAATTTATCCTGAAATTCAAATCGAATTCCACTTTGTTGGATTCAATTTGCTCAACTCTAGTGATTGTCTCATACACATGTGTACTGAACACTGGACATCCTTAGGAGGAGGGGCTGAAGGGTATAAACCTTTGTTCATCAAGAAAAAGAATGAAGCTCCATGACTACATCATCCAGGTAGGATATTATAGGTCATTATATCTCTCTCTTGTATCACCATGGAGGGTCAGCTATGTGCTACCACATGGCAAAGGAAGTTCCCCCCATTTTGTTACATTTTTTATCAAATTTAGTAAATATATTTATTCATTTAGCCTGTGCAAGCTTATTTATTCTGAAATCTTCAAATTCACGTTAAAACAACTATTAACAGTGGCATGAAAATCAATGACCCAATGTGTTTCAATATCCCTATTTCTTCAGGGGTCTTTAGGACAAAATGTTTTAACATATCAAATTGCCAATAACATCTTGGTGTAGGGTGTATGACATGACTTCTTCAAAGTGGCACCTGGTTTTGCTAGGAGTGCAGATATAATAGTCACAACTGGGCCCTAGATCCTGATGAGGCCTAAGGGCCCCTTTTTCACATAAGAAAACACTGCTATTATAAATGGTCTATGGTAGGTAGGTGGAGGCTATTTTAGATTTTTCATCTGACTTCACAAGCTTCACATATAAATGCCAGATATACCCACTTTAATAGAAGAAGCAGCAATCCAAACAGTGGTGTACCTCCAATGGAGGCAGACCATGCAACTTCTATGGGTCCCATGGGGGAAAAGGAGTCCCACTCTACAGAAAAGGCCAGCCCTCTAATTACACTTGGACAGCTTAATTGTTAGGAGGAGAAGAAAAGATTCAGAGAAGGAACTGTGATGATGTGCAGAGACCTGTACAGAAGAAAAGTGGTGAATGACCAGAGGGATGTCAAGATGTGGGGAGGAGCTTCTGTGCTGTGAGTACATGAGAGATAGTGTTGAGCGAGCATGCTCGGCCGAATACGATATTCGACCGAGCATGGCGGCGTTCGGGACCACACGGTGTTCGGCCGAACCATGCTCGAGTCCCCTCCCCACACGCTAATTAGCCAATTAGCATGCGGGGAGGTACTGGCATTCACTTTAATACCGTAGCCATCATGGCTACTGGCATTACAGTGATTGGCTGGCCAGGAACGCGTCATCGGGTGCTATATAGCACCCGGTGACATGTGACCCAGCTCAGATCGAGTCAAGGAAAGCTGCTGCAAGGAGGGACAGATAGTGTAGGGATAGAAATTGGCTAGGCAGGGCTAGTATTTCTGTTGAAAAGACCCAAAAGCCCTTTTAAGGGCTATTGTGATTTCTGGCTACAGTATATTTTTTATTTTTTGGGGGTTAAAAATTGTGCAAGGTTGCCTGGCCTTAACACAACCTGCGCAGCTTGTGCATTTTAATCCTTTCTGTATCCTATATACCTAACATCCATTGTCATTTTTTCTGCCGCTAATCAAGGCCACATTACCTGCGCTGCATCTGCTGTATAACCTTTGCGCAAGGAGGCACAGATAGTGTAGGGATAGGATTTGGCTAGGCAGGGCTAGTTGTTCTGTTTAAAAGACCCAAAAGTCCTTTTAAGGACTATTGTTACATCTGGCTGCAATATATTTTTTTTGGGGGGGGCAAAAATAACGCAAGTTTGCCTAACCTTAACACCACCTGCGCAGCTTGTGAATTATAACTATACTGTATCCTATATAGCTGACATCCGGTGTCATTTTTTTCTGCCGTTAATCAAGTAGACATTACCTGCGCGACTTGTGCATTATAACATTGCTGTATCCTATGTAGCTGACATCCGGTGTCATTTTTCCTGCCGTTAATCAAGTCGATATTACCTGCGTGGCTTGTGCATTATAAAGTTACTGTATCCTATATAGCTGACATCGTGTGTCATTTTTTCTGCCGTTAATCAAGGTGACATTACCTGCTCTGCATCAGCTGTATAAAGTTTGCGCAAGGAGGGACTGATAGTGTAGGGAAAGAAATTGGCTAGGCAGGGATAGTTGTTCTGTTGAAAAGCCCTTTTAAGGGATATTATATCTGGCTGCAATATATTATTTTTGTGGTGGGTTAAAAATTGCGCAAGGTTGCCGGACCTTAACACCACCTTTGCAGCATCTGCTGTCTAACATTTGTGTATCCCAAATACCTGAAATCCGGTGTATTTTTTCTGCCGCTATTCAAGGCGACATTACTAATGTCGCCGTGATTAGCAGCAGTAAAAAACGCAATAAATGTCAGGTATATAGGAGAAACAAACATTGTACTGCACATGTAATGTCACCGTGATTAGCAGCAGAAAAAAACGCACTAAATGTCAGGTATATAGGAGAAACAAACATTGTACTGCACATGTAATGTTGCCGTTATTGGCAGCAGTAAAAAACGCAATAAATGTCAGTTATGTAGGAGAAACAAACATTGTATTGCACATGTAATGTCGCTGTGATTAGCGGCAGAAAAAAACGCAATAAATGTCAGGTATATAGGAGAAACAAACATTGTACTGCACATGTAATGTCTAGTGATGATCGAGCACCTCCGAGCATAATGAAAGTCAATGGGAGAAGACCAGGCACCCCCTGATTGGATGAGGGGAGGGTGTCTGGTCCATATGAAAACGTGACAAAATGGTGGAAACACCACAGAAATGTTTCAGGAACAGCATCGGGAGGGTGAATTTGTATGCATTAGCGCATAATGCGTAGCATTAGCATACTAATTCATACGCATTAGCATACAATTAGAGACGAGCGAAGTTGTGTTAAAAATGTTCGTTATTCTGGTAGTGTTCGGCGAACATTCCCGCACAAATAACGAACATACAGTCTAAGCGTTGTTAAAAGTACGCTACTCGCTAATCAACTGAATACGTACACATGAATTTACGCATACACTGCGTCTGTGAACATTCCCGCACAAATAACGAACATACAGTCTAGCGTTGTGAAAGCTACGCCGCAGTGTACAGTCCTCAGAGGCACAGCGATTTTTCAGAAATGGCAGTCACAGTCAGGAGTTCAGCTGCATTTAGCTCTGGAGAGCTGAAATACCTCATCCAGGTTATGGACAGAGAGGATTACGATGGCACACACCCCATCCTAACCTGCATAAGAAGGAGGTGATAAAGCAGGTGATCCGAGGCTTGCGCCATCGGTTCAACACCGTGCGGACCCCAGGCCAGATACAGCGCAAATGGTCCGATCTGAAATTTAAATGCCCAGAGCGGCTTAATGAGATCCACGCTGAGTTACGGCAGGGTCAGTAACAAAATATTTGATACGTAAAAACATGTTAAAAATTTTTTGTACTGTCTCTTAATATTATAAAAATTAGTTTCTGTCTGTCTGTCCATCTGTCTGTTCTCTATGTGCGACCAAACTACTGGACCGATTTTCACCAAATTCGGCACACAGGTACATCAGGTGTCCAGGAAGGTTTTATCTCTCTAGGACGCACTGTTCCCGAGATATTCCCAAAATATGATCTCCAAAGAAGACAAAAAGAAAGCATTTAAATCACTAAAACAGGAGGGGAGTGAGGAAGCATTGAAAAACTATAAGGAAAAAAATAGAATATGTAAAAGACACATAAAAACAGCCAAACTAGAGACCGAGAGATTAATCGCCAAAGAGAGTAAAACTAACCCTAAAATGTTCTTCAATTATATAAATACTAAAAAGTATAAACCTGAAGGTGTGGGCCCCTTACAGAGTAATGAGGGGGGAGTAGCAGAGAGCGATGAGGAGAAAGCGAAGCTGCTAAATAACTTTTTCTCCACTGTATTCACTGAGGAAAATAAAATGTCAGATGAAATGCAGAGTATAAAAGTAAATTCCCCTTTAAAAGTGCCCTCTCTGACCCAGGAAGAGGTGCAGCAACGTCTTAAAAATATTAAAATAGACAAATCACCAGGACCGGATGGCATACACCCCGTATCCTAAGAGAATTAAGTAATGTAATCGACAGACCCTTATTTCTGATATTTAAGACTCTATACTGACGGGGAGTGTTCCACAGGATTGGCGCATAGCAAATGTGGTGCCAATATTCAAAAGGGTCCAAAAACAGAGCCTGGAAACTATAGGCCGGTAAGTTTAACGTCTGTTGTGGGTAAACTGTTTGAAGGTTTTCTGAGAGATGCTATCTTGGAGTACCTCAATGAAAATAAGCAAATAACTCCATATCAGCATGGCTTCATGAGGGATCGGTCATGTCAAACCAATTTAATCAGTTTCTATGAGGAGGTAAGTTCTAGACTTGACCGCCGCGACTCAATGGATGTCGTATATTTGGACTTCTCCAAGCGTTTGACACTGTACCACATAAAAGGTTAGTATAACAAATGAGAATGCTTGGCCTGGGAGAAAATGTCTGTATGTGGGTAAGTAACTGGCTTAGTGATAGAAAACAGAGGGTGGTTATTAACGGTACATACTCAGATTGGGTCACTGTCACTAGTGGGGTACCACAGGGGTCTGTATTGGGTCCTATTCTCTTCAATATATTTATTAATGATCTTGTAGAAAGCTTGCACAGTAAAATATCAATTTTTGCAGATGACACTAAACTGTGTAAAGTAATTAACACAGAAGAGGACAGTGCACTGCTACAGCAGGATCTGGATAGACTGGAGGCTTGGGCAGAAAAGTGGCAGATGAGGTTTAACACTGACAAATGTAAGGTTATGCATATGGGAAGGAATAATGCAAGTCACCAGTACATACTAAATGGTAAAGCATTGGGTAACTCTGACATGGAAAAGGACCTAGGAATTTTAGTGAACAGCAAACTAAGCTGCAGAAACCAGTGTCAGACAGCTGCTGCCAAGGCCAATAAGATAATGGGTTGCCATCAAAAGAGGCATAGATGCCCGTGATGAGAACATAGTTCCTGCCACTTTACAAATCACTAGTCAGACCACATATGGAGTACTGTGTACAGTTCTGGGCTCCTGTGAACAAGGCAGACATAGCAGAGCTGGAGAGGGTTCAGAGGAGGGCAAACTAAAGTAATAACTGGAATGGGTGGACTACAGTACCCTGAAAGATTATCAAAATTAGGGTTATTCACTTTAGAAAAAAGACGACTGAGGGAGATCTAATAACTATGTATAAATATATCAGAGGTCAGTACAGAGATCTCTCCCATCATCTATTTATCCCGAGGACAGTGACCATGACGAGGGGACATCCTCTGCGTCTGGAGGAAAGAAGGTTTGTACATAAACATAGAAGAGGATTCTTTACGGTAAGAGCAGTGAGACTATGGAACTCTCTGCCTGAGGAGGTGGTGATGGTAAGTTCACTAAGAGAGTTCAAGAAGGGCCTGGATGTATTTCTGGAGGGTAATAATATTACAGGTTATAGTTACTAGAGAGGGGTCGTTGATCCAGGGAGTTATTCTGATTGCCTGACTGGAGTCGGGAAGGAATTTTTCCCCCTAAAGTGAGGAAAATTGGCTTCTACCTCACAGGGTTTTTTGCCTTCCCCTGGATCAACTTGTAGGAAAACAGGCTGAACTGGATGGACAGATGTCTTTTTTCGGCCTTACAAACTATGTTACTATGTTACTCCATTAGCCAATATTAGCCTGGGAGCTTTGGTTTTAAACCCCAACTGCCATTCTCTGCACAGACACAGGGAGGGCAGGTTTCCATAACAACACAGCCAGGTAATTAGAAGCTAGCTGAGGAGCTCAGCTCAGCCCAGCTTTTTCTATTCACTGACACTGTTAAAGGTATTCCGGTTACCATAAATATAATTTATGTTTTAGACTAATTTTAGACTAAGACAGTTCTATAGTAATAAAATATGTTTTTTTCCACTGCTACCCATTACTTGGCCTCATAAAGAAGCATGGTATCGACCTTTTATTCAGGCCACCCTATAAGAAGTACCTAAAACCCCCGCCCCAGGTCTCGCTAAGCCACACCCCGACTCCATCAGGCCTCACCCCCTCCCACTCCGCAGCCAACAGGGATTGAAAAAATAAAGGTAAAAATCAACTTCTGTCAGCTGCAGGGATGGGTGAAAATGGCAAAAATTATTTTTGAGGGCCTGGTGGTGAACAGCCCCTTGAAAACATTATTTTTGAGAGCCTGCTGGTGAACAGACCCTTGAAACATTATTTTTGAGGGCCTGGTGGTGAACAGACCCTTGAAAACATTAATGTGGAGGGCCTGGTGGTGAACAGACCCTTGAACACATTATTTTTGAGGGCCTGCTGGTGAACAGACCCTTAAAAACATTATTTTTGAGGGCCTGGTGGTGAACAGATCCTTGATGGTTGAAGGCCTGGTGGTGAACAGACTCTTGAAAACATTATTTTTGAGGGCCTGCTGGTGAACAGACCCTTGAAAACATTATGGTTGAAGGCCTGGTGGTGAACAGACCCTTGAAAACATTATTTTTGAGGGCCTGGTAGTGAACAGACCCTTGAAAACATTATTTTTGAGGGCCTGGTGGTTAAAAGACCCTTGAAAACATTAATTTTGAGGGCTTGGTGGTGAACAGACCCTTGAAAACATTATGGTTGAAGGCTTGGTGGTGAACAGACCATTGAAAACATTATTTTTGAGGGCCTGGTGGTGAACAGACCCTTGAAAACATTATTTTTGAGGGCCTGCTGGTGGACAGACCCTTGAAAAAACATTATGGTGGAGGGCCTGGTGGTGAACAGACCCTTGAAAACATTATTTTTGAGGGCCTGCTGGTGAACAGACCCTTAAAAACATTATTTTTGAGGGCCTGGTGGTGAACAGACCCTTGAGAAAACAGTGTATACAATACACCCTAAAAGTGTTCAGTTGCTTTCCTGTTGTGGGGTAGCGAAGTCAGGGGCAATCCAGGCCTTGTTCATCTTGATAAGTGTCAACCTGTCAGCATTGTTGGCTGACAGGCGAATGCGCTTTTCTGTAATTATGCCCCCAGCGGCACTAAATACCCGCTCCGACAAAACGCTGGCGGCAGGGCAGGCCAGCACCTCCAAGGCGTAGAGTGCCAGTTCGTGCCACATGTCCAGCTTTGAAACCCAATAATTATAAGGCACAGAGGGATCACTGAGGACGTTTACACGGTCAGCTAGGTACTCCTTTACCATTTTCAAAAACTTTTCCCTCCTTGTCACACTAGGCCGCTCATCAGGGTGAGGCTGCTGGCGGGGTGTCATGAAAGTGTCCCAGACTTTGGAGAGTGTCGCCTTTACTGGAAATTGCAGTGTGTTCCCCTCCTAACAGACAAGGCTTCGCTCTCCTCACCAGCAGAATGACCCTCAATCTCCTCATCCTCGTCCCCATCGGCCCATCCACGCTGAAGAGATGGTGCAAATCTGCTCTGGGTACTACCCTGTATAGTGGTGGCTACTGTCTCATGCTCCTCCTCCTCCTCCTCCTCCAATTGGCGCTGAGAAGACGAACCGAGGGTGGTCTGGCTATCGCCCTGTGTAGAGTCTTCCCCCATTTCCACACGCAAAGCGTCCGCCTTTATTGTGAGCAGTGAGGTTTTAAGTAGACACAGAAGTGGGATGGTTAGGCTGATAATTGCATTATCGCCGCTCACCATCTGTGTAGATTCATCAAAGTTGCACAAAAGCTCACAGAGGTCAGACATCAATGGCCACTCGTCGCTTCTGAAGAGCGGAAGCTGACTTGAAAGGCGCCGACCGTGTTGCAGCTGATACTCCACTACTGCTCTCTGCTGCGCGTTCCAGCGTGTGCTGAGGTCGCACAGCAGTCGGTGAGCTGGCAAGCAAAGGTGCTGCTGCAGCGTTGCCAGGCCGGCTGAAGATGTAGGTGATTTCCTGAAATGGGCACACAGGCGACGCACCTTCACCAGTAGCTGAGGCAAATGGGGGTAGGTTTTCAGAAAACGCTGCACCACTAAGTTGAGGACATGCGCCATGCATGGTATGTGTGGGAGGTTGCCCAGCTCCAAAGCTGCCACCAAGTTGCGGCCGTTATCAGACATAACCATGCCTGGCTGTAGGTTGAGTGGGGAGAGCCACAGCTCTGTCTGGTCCCTTTTGCCCTGCCACAGCTCAGCGGCGGTGTGCTGTTTGTCACCCAGGCAAATAAGCTTTAGCATGGCCTGTTGCCACTTCCCCACTGCTGTGCTACATTGCTTCCAGCTACTCACTGAAGTCTGACTGGTGCTGCAAGATTGTTATTCTGCAGTGGAAGTGGAGGAGGAAGCAGAGGAGGAGAAGGAGGGGTTGCAGCCGCTAGTGTAGGTGGTGGAGGAACTAGGGCATGCAATCCTTGGCGTCGGTAGCACCTGTGCCATCCCAGGGGACGACTCGCTCCCAGCCTCCACAATGTTCACCCAGTGTGCCGTCAGGGAAATGTAGCATCCCTGGCCACAAGCACTTGTCCATGTGTCAGTTGTTAAGTGGACCTTCCCCATAATTGCGTTGGTCAGGGCACGGGTTATGTTTCGGGACACATGCTGGTGTAAGGCGGGGATGGCACAACGTGAAAAATAGTGGCCGCTGGGGACTGCATATCGAGGACATTTGAACGCTGCGCTGGAACACTGTAGTGGACGTGGTCGCTGAGGGTGTCTGCGACGGTCCAGGTGCAGGGCGGGAGGCATGTGGGTCTGCGGTTTGGGCAGCACATAACTGAGTGGAAGAAGAGGCAGTGGTGTGACCTGCAGACACAGGTGGTGGACCCTGGCGTTCGGCCCACCTATTAGGGTGTTTTGCTTTCATGTGGCGTATCATGCTGGTAGTGGTCAGGTTGCTGGTGTTTACGTCCCTGCTCATCTTGGTGTGCTGCGAGGAACTGTCGCGGGCCTGGTTGGCGTGGCCTGCCTTCTCCCTCTCACCACCCCACGGCCTCTTGCAGCCTGTTGCGGTGCTGCGGATCCCTCCCCCTCTGTACTGCTGTCCTCGCTCGGCTTGCCACCTTGCCGGGTTAGGTCAGCTATTTAATCGTCCACCACCTCCTCTTCCACTCCCTCACTCTGCTCCTCCTCCTGACATGGTGAACGAACGAGAACCTGACTTAACTGCATCTCATCCTCATCAACCTCTTTAGATGCTAAATGCCTTTAACTTATTGGCAACTGTGTCTCATCATCATCCCCCTTCGGTAGAAAATGCTTGTCCTTCCCCACCCTCATCTTCTTCAGACTTTGGATGATCAAGAGGTTGAGAATCAGGGCACAATATCTCCTCAGGCGGGCTTGGTGACAGGCCCAAATCAATGAACGGATTGAACGGTGATGAAAAAAGCTCCTCGGAATAACCGAATGTGGGATCATTTCTTTGCCCAGATTCGGCATGGTGGGAGGAAGGAGGATCAGGGTGAGGATGTGGTTGCCCAGACTCTTGGCTACTGAGACTGGACTTTGTGGAAGAGAGGGTGGTGCTTAACTGACTGGAAGCACTATCACCTGCAATCCAACCGACTACCTGCTCCTGCTGGTGTGGCTGCAGGAGTTGTGACTTGTGACACCCTGCAAACTGGGACAAGAAGCTAGACGTTTTAGATGACTTTTGTCTTGTTTCTTGTGCTGTGCCAGCAGGCCCAGTATCACCACGCCCAGAGCCATGGCCTCTGCCTGCATCAGCAGGACGCCCACTTCCCCATCCCTTACTGCTCGCCTTGCGCATATTTCACTTGCAGCTGTTGCGCTGGTGGTGTTAATGCCAGGCCACCTAGCACTATTAACACCCCACAAACAAGAAAAAAAAATGCAGGCAGATATAGATGAGATATAGAAGTAGCCCTTAAAAGGGCTTTTGGCTCTTTAAAATAATAATACTATCCCTGCCTAGTGTGGAAAAAATCTCTCCCTATACTCTCTGTAACAGTGGTAGCAGGGAGCGCGTGACCGGGAGCTTTATAGCCCCCGATCACGCACTCCCGGCCAGCCAATCAGTGTAATGCCAGTAGCTAAGATCCCTCCCCGCATTATAGCGTACAAATACAAATTAATAATTTGTACGCTAATGCTACGCATTGCTCGAATCTCCCCGCACGTTTGCTCGCTGCTACGCATTAGCGTACGCATCTTATAATTATAAGATGCGTACGCTAATGCATACGCTAATGTATACGCTAATGCGTAACAGCGAACAAACGTGCGGGGAGACTCGAGCATTGCGCTCGAGTATACTTGGTGATCGGCCGAACACTGAGCGGACCCCAGTGTACGCATGCTCGGCCCGAACAGCGTGCTCGCTCAACACTAGTAATGTCGCCGTAATTAGCAGCAGAAAAAAAATGCAATAAATGTCAGGTATATAGGAGAAACAAACATTGTACTGCACATGTAATGTCGCCGTGATTAGCGGCAGAAAAAAATGCAATAAATGTCAGGTATATAGGAAAAACAAAAATTTTACTGCACATGTAATGTCACCGTGATTAGCGGCAGAAAAAAATGCAATAAATGTCAGGTATATAGAAGAAACAAACATTGTACTGCACATGTAATGTCGCCATGATTAGCGGCAGAAAAAACGCAATAAATGTCAGGTATATAGGAGAAACAAACATTGTACTGCACACGCTGCGCAGTTGGTGTTAAGATTAGGCAAACTTGCGCAAATTTTGACCATGAAGAATAAAAATATTGTAGCCAGATATAACAATAGTCCTTAAAAGGACTTTTGGGTCTTTTCAACGCAACAACTAGCCCTGCCTAGCCAAATCCTATCCCTACACTATCTGTGCCTCCTTGCACAAATGTTATACATTATATGAATAACGGCAGAAAAAAAATACACTGGATGTCAGGTATTTAGGATACAGAAAGGTTATACTGCACACGCAGCACAGGTATGTGACATTACCTGCACTGCGTCTGCTGCATAACGTTTGCTCATTCTAAATATTTCTGACATTCGGTGAAATTTTTCTGCTCATACACTAAAAAAAATCTGCGCAACTGTACTTTTGACAAACTTGCATATATACCGTTTAATATGCGCAAGGCGAGCAGTAAGGGACAGGGAAGTGGGCATGCTGCTGATGATGCATGCAGAGGCCATGGCTCTGGGCATGGTGAAACAGTGTCTGCTGGCAGAGCACAAGAAACAAAGTCATCCAAAACTCCTAGCTTTATGTCTCAGTTTGCAGGGCGGCGCAAGACAGGTTCTTGTTAGGTCAACATGTCAGGAGGAGGACCAGAGTGAGGTTAATTTTTTAGGTTAAAAAATTAGGGGTGAGGGCCTGCTGGTGAACCTCTTAAATATTTAATGGCAAGAGCAGCCTAATAAGCAGTTTGATATGATATGGAGGAAGAGGACGAGAAGAGGAAGGGATGAATAGAAATACAGTGTATTCAATACGCCTTAAAAGCCACATTTAAAGTTCCTTTATGTTCAGCCGCTTTCCTCTGGTGGGGTAGCGAAGTCAGGGGCAATCCAGGCCTTGTTCATTTTGATTAGCGTCAACCTGTCAGCATTTTCAGTTCAGTTGACAGGCGGATGCGCTTAGCAGTTATTATGCCCCCAGCGGCACTAAATAACCGCTCCGATAAAACGCTGGCGGCAGGGCAGGCCAGCAACTCCAAGGCGTAGAGCTTCAGTTCATGCCCAGTGTCCAGCTTATAGACCCAATAATTGTAAGGCACAGAGGGATCGCTGAGGACGTTGACACGGTCAGCTAGGTACTCCTTTACAATTTTCAAAAACTTTTCCCTCCTTGTGACACTAGGCCGCTTATCAGAACCTTTTCCACATGCAGAGCCGCCCACCTTTATTGTGAGCAACTGGAAAGGTGCCGACCGTGTTGCAGCTGGTATTCTACTTCTGGTCTCTGCTGCTCACAAAGCCTGCCCAACATGTGGAAGGTGGAGTTCCAGCGCGTGCTCAGGTAACACAAAAGTCGGTGAGCTGGCAAGTGTAAGGGCTTCTGCAGCGTTGCTAGACCAGCGGAAGCTGTAGGTGACTTTCGGAAATGGGCACACAGGAGGCGCACCTTCACCAGCAACTCATGGAAAATTGGGGTAGGTTTTCAGAAACCGCTGAACCACTAAGTTGAAGCAGCTGTTTGGAGACTCCTGTTCGTTCTTCCTGTTGGAGGAATAGGTAGACTCATTCCTGTCATTAGTTCCAGGGTCCTATAGGGTCTGTTTGGTTCAGGTTCCTGTGTATGAACTCACCTACCTTTGAGGCCTGTTCATACTGGTAGTCAGTCAGGATTAGAGTCAGGGTTTCCTTTAGGAGGTGTCCATCTTCCTTTATTAGTTTCCAGGCCTAATCTTCTTTCCCTTCTACGCTTTATGTGGTTTTCTCCCCACACCTGAGCGTGACAGTATGTGTGTGAGCTTGCCGAGCTCCAAAGTTGCCACCAAGTTGCGGCTGTTATCAGACACAACCACGCCTGGTTGTAGGCTGAGTGGTGAGAGCCACAGCTCAGCCTGGTCCCTTATACCCTGCCACAGCTCTGTGGTGGTGTGTTGTTTGTCACCTAAGCAAATAAGTTTCAGCACAGCCTGTTGCCACTTCCCCACTGCTGTGCTACACTGCTTCCAGCTACTGACTGATGGCTGACTGGAGTTGCAAGATGAGAATTCCTAGGTGGAAGTGGAGGAGGAGAAGGCTGCAGCCACTAATGTAGGTGGCAGCGGAAATCCGGATGGAAGTAGGGCCCACAATCCTTTGTGTCGGTAGCACCTGTGCCATCCCAGGGTACGACTCGCTCCCAGCCTCCACAACGTTCACCCAGTGTGCCGTGAGGGAAATGTAGCGTCCCTGGCCAAAAGCACTTGTCCATGTGTCAGTCTTTAAATGGACCTTCCCAGTAACTGCGTTGGTCAGGGCACGGGTTATGTTATGGGACACATGCTGGTGTAAGGCGGTGACGGCACACAGGCAAAAATAGTTGTGGCTATGTACTGAGTAACGAGGTACAGCCGTCATCAGACTGCGAAAAGCCTCAGTGTCCACAAGCCTAAACAGCAACATTTCCAGCACCAGCAATTTGCAAAGGTGTGCATTTAGTGCTATGGCCTGTGGGTGGGTGGCTGGGTATTTGCGCTTTGGTTCAAAGGCCTGGGGTATGGACATCTGTACACTGTGCTGGGACACAGAAGTGGATGTGCTCGCTGATGGTGCTTGCGAGGGTCCAGGTGCAGGGCGGGAGGCATCTGGGCCTGTGTCTTGGCTAGCATGTAACACAGGGAAGAGGAGGCAGTGGTGTGACCCGCAGACACCAATTGTGGATCCAGGCGTTTGGCCCACCTATTAGGGTGCTTTGCTGCCATTAGGATCATGCTGGTGGTGGTCAGGTTGCTAGTGTTCATGCCCCTGCTCATTTTAGTACGGCACAGGTTGCAAATTACAATTCTTTTATTGTTGGTGTGGCCTGCCTTCTCCATTTTTCCACCCCACTTCCTCTTCCAGCCTGTTGGGGTGCTGCGGATCCCTCCCCCTCTGTACTGCTGTCCTCGCTCAGCTTTCCACTTCCCCATGTTGGGCCAGTGATTTCGTCTACCACCTCCTCTTCCACTTCTTCACTCTGGTCCTCCTCCTGACAAGTTGACCTTCAGTGCTACTGACACTCAAAAACATTAGGGGTGAGTGTCTGCTGCTGATCTGACCGTGTAAAACATTAGGGGTGAGGGCCTGCTGCTACTTGCGCTTTATATACAAGTAAATATATGTTTCCTAACAATATTTCCTCCAAATCGATGTTATATTTGATTTTGGAGGGTATTCTTGTCATTCCGTAAAAGTGGTCTAATACTCGGACAACATCATTCCCAGCAGCGACTTCGGTGTCCAAGATGCATCCAGACATCCTCCCCATGCTGTTCCCAAACCATTTCAGTTGTTTTCCACCATTTTAGTAACATAGTAACATAGTTTATAAGGCCGAAAAAAGACATCTGTCCATCCAGTTCGGCCTGTTTTCCTACAAGTTGATCCAGAGGAAGGCCAAAAAAAACCCTGTGAGGTAGAAGCCAATTTTCCCCACTTTAGGGGAAAAAATTCCTTCCCAACTCCAATCAGGCAATCAGAATTATTCCCTGGATCAAAGACCCATCTCTAGTAGTGTAACTATAACCTGTAATATTATTACACTCCAGAAATACATCCAGGCCCCTCTTGAACTCTTTTAGTGAACTTACCATCATCACCGCCTCAGGCAGAGAGTTCCATAGTCTCACTGCTCTTACCATAAAGAATCCTCTTCTATGTTTGTGTACAAACCTTCTTTCCTCCAGACGCACAGGATGTCCCCTCGTCACAGTCACAGTCCTGAGAATAAATAGATCATGGGAGAGATCTCTGTACTGACCTCTAATATATTTAGAGGAAGAAAGTTGAAGCAGCACAGCTATACCTGTAATCAGGTTATATAAGTAATTGTAAAAAAACCTCAATTATGGGTCACGGGGTGCACGCAGTCCAGATCCTGGCTTTGTAGGTTCTGCATAAACATCCATGTAATAAGCCGCAGCACTCCCAGCAGTTAGTCCAATATTCGTGTTTTTATTAGGAACACATGGTACAGCATTTGCGACGTTTCGGCTCACATGAGCCTTTTTCAAGCAATGAGTGAGTGTACAAAAAGCAAACATATTTATAGGGCCCAAACTGAGCCACTTTACATATTCAATTAGTGCAATCACAGGTGTAAAAACAAGTTAACTATAGACTTGCCACTAAGGAGATCAAGTGTTGTATACTTCATATCAAATACATCCCAAACCAGTGGATATATGAATACCCAACCAAGCCACCGTAGTCTTAGTCACTAACCTGGAGGAATTCTGGGCCGGAACACCATGATACAAACGCCATGCACGTGTAGCGTCTCATCCCTATCACCGCGCATGCGCGGAGAACGGGAGGAGCGCTCGTGCAGGAGAGTAGTATTACATGACGCGCCTTCTGTCCGGTCCCCGCCCCCAGACAACAACTGTGCTAATGGGATATCGGAGGAGTGCGTCGCCATGGAGACAGTGCAAGACGCTATTGCAGCTGTCCCTGGAGACGCATTGATCCGGCTCCCAAATGATTCTGAATGGGGTTGGTGGGCAGTATTTTAAACCTTGGCTGCGGGGACACCAATACCTTAATGGTAATCCCTGCATTTTAACACCTTGTGAAACCTTGTGAAACAGAGCCCCTTTTCAGCAAGATCACCAAATTGGTGACAAACTTGTTGTTTATTTAAGGGGTCCTATTCACTTAGCCAGTATCACAACGCATTTAATCACATTTGTGTGACCCAATGCGCATTTGTAAACCGGCTTATACCTTCGGTTCCCAAATTAGACCATATTCCTCTCATAAAAAGAGCAACACACGTCCCCGACGTCTGTCAGTAATGACCTGTGCAACTGCCTCTCTATGAGAGAAAGACACGTATCCCATTCAAAACTCTGGGGGAACATCCTATGTATGGGACATTCCTACCCAATGTAAAAGGGGCGTGTTTACAAATATCTCCAGGGATGGTGTCCCAATACGAAGGAATCACATATGAGACTTACCACCCCCGGGGGTATATTAATAGAAGGAACCCGAAGGCCATTGTAAAGTAAATGCCAAAGGATACCGTCCACAAACACCCTCACAAAAAAAGAAATTAATGTTGTCTTTGAATGGCGGGCTCCAGACAGTTGCGTAAAAGTAGAAATTCATAGTGTCCAGTCCAGTCTTCATCCAGGATACAATATGAGTGAATAGCCCAATACTAAAAAGAGGGAAAGAGAAGACATTCAATTAGAATAATATATACGATAGAATAAAAAATTATTATGCACAAAAAATCTCAACACTCGGTTGGGCACATCTTAAAGTTACTAGAGCAATATATCTATACACACCATCATATATCTCTGTCTGTACATTAACGAGCAAGATCGCGGAACGTTAATAATCCCTACAAGTAACATCCCACTGGAAAATCTCTGTTGAGTCCCTTCGGTTCTAATGTATCTAGTTCATAGATCCATTTTAGCTCCTTCTTCTTCAACATTTTATCTCTGTCGCCACCTCTCCTAGGTATAGGAACACTATCTATAATCCTAAATCTAAGTTGGGCGATATTATGGCTTGCCTTTTCAAAATGGTCTGGGATTGGAAGATCTAATTTCTTGTTTCTTATTTTTGATTTATGTTGTGTAAACCTCTTCTTAAATTCTTGTGTGGTCTCTCCCACATACATGAGCCCACATGGGCATTGGAGGACATATATAACATAGGAGGAGTCACACGTATATCTCCCCCTAATATCATACTTCCTCCCCGTGTGTGGATGAGTAAATGTGTTGCCTTTAAGCATATTATTGCAATGGCAGCAATTCAAGCAAGGGAAACAACCTCTTTTCGCTGTAATTGGGTTCCTTCTTATGTGATCCGCATGGACCAATTTATCCCTCAGATTGTATGTACGTCTGTATGACATAAGTGGAGGAGTACCGAACTCCTCTACATTTGGGAACGCTTGTTTGAGTATTTGCCAGTTCTTTCTGACTACCCTGTCAATTTGATAACTTAAATGAGTGTAACTGGATACGAACGGGATTCTCTTTTTGTTTTTATCCTTCTTATTGCCAGTAAGTGCCGTGTCTCGTGACATAGTTACAGCCTTATCTTGATGCCTCTTAACAAGATGTTTCGGGTATCCTCTGTCTACAAATTTTTGGCCCATTTCCTGCAGTCTTTTAGTAACTATATTTTCATCAGTTACTATTCGTTTCACCCTGAGGAATTGGCTGTATGGGAGAGACTCTATCATCCTTTTGGGTGTGCACTATTAAAAGAAAGTATATTGTTCCTATCTGTAGGTTTTGAAAAAAAGATCAGTGTACAATTTTCCTCCACATGGATACACTCGTGTGTCCAGGAATTGCAGATCATCATTTGAATATACCATCGTGAACTGCAGTTCCGGACGTATACCATTGATGTAGCTCGAAAATTCATCAAGTTCAGCAACGGTCCCTGTCCATATGAAGAAAATGTCATCGATATACCTCATCCAGCCTTTCACCTGTCTGAAATGGCTGGATGGGTATATATGTGTTTCCTCAAAGCATGTCATATAGAGGTTTGCATAAACCGGCGCCACGTTGGATCCCATCGCGGTCCCTCTGTTCTGCACATAAAATTTATCCTGAAACAAGAAGTAATTCCTCCTAAGTATGATCTCCAATAAATCCAATAGAAAACCCTTTTGTTCATCAGAGTAGTCCCTCTCGGGGATTACATGTTTAATTGCATCCAGTCCCTTTTCATGTTCTATACTGGTGTACAGACTCGTCACATCAAAAGAGACTAGAAACTCTCCCTCATTAAACTCCAACTTATTTAATTTAGATAGGAAGTCCGGTGTGTCTTTCACATAAGATTTTGCCTTATCGACATACCCTTTAAGGGCCTTGTCTAAAAAGGTAGATAGAGGGGAGAAGACAGAATCAATCCCAGCAATAATCGGACGCCCAGGTGGATTTTCTTTACCTCTTATGGATTTTGGGAAGAGTATATATAACAGGTGTTACTGGGGATATATTCAATAAATATCATGTAGTTTAATATCAATAATATCCTTAGCTAATGCATCATCACAAGGATTTTGATCCTTTTCATGACCTCAAACTTGGGGTCATGAGGTACCTGTATATAAACTTCATGGTCACTGAGTTGTCTCAAGATCTCAGCTTCATATTTCATTCTGTCCATGATGACAATTGCCCCTCCTTTATCAGCAGGTTTGATAACAATGTCTTGTCTATCGTACAGGTCTCGGAGGGCAATTCTCTCATCATGGGTGAGATTGAAGATGGCTTTTCTGGCATCACTCGATTTGATAATCAGAAATTCCCCTTTTCACTAATGAAATATAGGCCTCAACTGCATTAGAATTATTTGGTGGTTGGAAACTACGTTTGGTAATTAAATCAAAATCATGCAACTTTAGACAGCTTGTTTGTCGCAGGCGTGGGATTCCTGAGAAACCTGTCCGGAAAAAAATGCTTTCAGTCTAATTCTCCTAAAAAAAGCATGCATATCGATTTCTAGTTTAAAACCAATCCATTTGACCATATGGACAAAATGATAAACCCCTATTTAGTAAAGACATTTCATGCGAAGTCAATTCACAAGAAGAAATATTACCACTAGAGTCTCTGTAGCCTTCATTTGTTCATACTGTCCTTGTATGGGCCAGTTTGTTGGGATTGTCTCTGTCCCATCGGAGGTTTCTTTGATCTGGTAAATATCATGTTTTTTGCTTCTTTGGTGTTTCTTCCCTCCCCGCCTTCGTTGTCTGTTCTTTGTAGATCCATATCCTGGGTCTGTCCTAAAAACGGACATCCGTGTTGTCATCTGATGAGGTTGAGGTGGCATCCATTCCGCCTTTCCGTTGTTTCCCTTGGTCGCTGTTTTTGTGGTTGTCGTTTATAGGGGCGTTGTCTCCTCTGGAGGTCAGGATTGTGCTTGTAGATATTTCCCTTTTTGTAATCTTCCCAAATCTCTAAACCATTTTTGTCTTTTTGTATCTTCGATATTTGATTGGATATTTCTGTAAATCCGAAAGTCATCCGAGACCTGTATCCCTGTTAATTCTGTTTCACTGGTAATAGATGTCATCTGTCTTTCTAGGTCCTCCACTGATTTATGCCTTATTTTGATATCATGCTGGAGGAAGTCCATATTTAGTAACATCAAGTCTCTGGAGTGATCTATTTGAGATAATTCGAATTTAGAACAAAATTCCTTATTTTCAGGAAATAGGGATGGGTCTTAGATGTGTTCGTAACCCTCTCGGGATTCTTTCAGCTTTATAGTATTCACGTAGCGTTGATAAAGTGTAAGTTCCTGTGAAATCAGCTGTTTCTTTTCCCAATGATTTTCCTTTTCAAAAGTTCTGTTTGTAGGCTTATTCAGAAAGGAGCTGTCTCCAGGGGTGTCTCCAAGTATCCGTTCCACCTCATCGTCTGTATAGACACAAGCTATTTGATGCTGCCATGTTGAAGTTCCAATATTTCAAAAGATATTTCAAAAAATTTCTTCTATAAAAATACACATAGCTAAATAATATGCAAGGGAACCAAGTAACAGTCCTTATCCCCAGGCAAAGTCCTTTAATCGCGTGCACGCTTCACGAGCCAAACGTAATGTAGAGGAAGAAAGTTGAAGCAGCACAGCTATACCTGTAATCAGGTTATATAAGTAATTGTAAAAAAAACCTCAATTATGGGTCACGGGGTGCACGCAGTCCAGATCCTGGCTTTGTAGGTTCTGCATAAACATCCATGTAATAAGCCGCAGCACTCCCAGCAGTTAGTCCAATATTCGTGTTTATATAACCTGATTACAGGTATAGCTGTGCTGCTTCAACTTTCTTCCTCTACATTACGTTGGCTCGTGAAGCGTGCACGCGATTAAGGACTTTGCCTGGGGATAAGGACTGTTACTTGGTTCCCTTGCATATTATTTAGCTATGTGTATTTTTATAGAAGAAATTTTTTGAAATATCTTTTGAAATATTGGAACTTCAACATGGCAGCATCAAATAGCTTTGTCTATACAGACGATGAGGTGGAACGGATACTTGGAGACACCCCTGGAGACAGCTCCTTTCTGAATAAGCCTACAACAGAACTTTTGAAAAGGAAAATCATTGGGGAAAAGAAACAGCTGATTTCACAGGAACTACATTTATCAACGCTACGTGAATACTATAAAGCTGAAAGAATCCCGAGAGGGTTACGAACACATCTAAGACCCATCCTATTTCCTGAAAATAAGGAATTTTGTTCTAAATTCGAAATTATCTCAAATAGATACTCCAGAGACTTGATGTTACTAAATATGGACTTCCTCCAGCATGATATCAAAATAAGGCATAAATCAGTGGAGGACCTAGAAAGACAGATGACATCTATTACCAGTGAAACAGAATTAACAGGGATACAGTCTCGGATGACTTCGGATTTACAGAAATATCAATCAAATATCGAAGATACAAAAAGACAAAAATGGTTTAGAGATTTGGAAGATTACAAAAAGGGAAATATCTACAAGCACAATCCTGACCTCCAGAGGAGACAACGCCCCTATAAACGACAACCACAAAAACAGCGACAAGGAAACAACGGAAAGGCGGAATGGATGCCACCTCAACCTCATCAGATGACAACACGGATGTCCGTTTTTTAGGACAGACCCAGGATATGGATCTACAAAGAACAGACAACGAAGGCGGGGAGGGAAGAAACACCAAAGAAGCAAAAACATGATATTTACCAGATCAAAGAAACCTCCGATGGGACAGAGACAATCCCAACAAACTGGCCCATACAAGGACAGTATGAACAAATGAAGGCTACAGAGACTCTAGTGGTAAATATTTCTTCTTGTGAATTGACTTCGCATGAAATGTCTTTACTAAATAGGGTTTATCATTTTGTCCATATGGTCAAATGGATTGGTTTAAACTAGAAATCGATATGCATGCTTTTTTTAGGAGAATTAGACTGAAAGCATTTTTTTCCGGACAGGTTTCTCAGAATCCCACGCCTGCGACAACAAGCTGTCTAAAGTTGCATGATTTTGATTTAATTACCAAAAGTAGTTTCCAACCACCAAATAATTCTAATGCAGTTGAGGCCTATATTTCATTAGTGAAAAGGGGAATTTCTGATATCAAATCGAGTGATGCCAGAAAAAGCCATCTTCAATCTCACCCATGATGAGAGAATTGCCCTCCGAGACCTGTACGATAGACAAGACATTGTTATCAAACCTGCTGATAAAGGAGGGGCAATTGTCATCATGGACAGAATGAAATATGAAGCTGAGATCTTGAGACAACTCAGTGACCATGAAGTTTATATACAGGTACCTCATGACCCCAAGTTTGAGGTCATGAAAAGGATCAAAATCCTTGTTGATGATGCATTAGCTAAGGATATTATTGATATTAAACTACATGATTATTTATTGAATATATCCCCAGTAACACCTGTTATATATACTCTTCCCAAAATCCATAAGAGTAAAGAAAATCCACCTGGGCGTCCGATTATTGCTGGGATTGATTCTGTCTTCTCCCCTCTATCTACATTTTTAGACAAGGCCCTTAAAGGGTATGTCGATAAGGCAAAATCTTATGTGAAAGACACACCGGACTTCCTATCTAAATTAAATAAGTTGGAGTTTAATGAGGGAGAGTTTCTAGTCTCTTTTGATGTGACGAGTCTGTACACCAGTATAGAACATGAAAAGGGACTGGATGCAATTAAACATGTAATCCCCGAGAGGGACTACTCTGATGAACAAAAGGGTTTTCTATTGGATTTATTGGAGATCATACTTAGGAGGAATTACTTCTTGTTTCAGGATAAATTTTATGTGCAGAACAGAGGGACCGCGATGGGATCCAACGTGGCGCCGGTTTATGCAAACCTCTATATGACATGCTTTGAGGAAACACATATATACCCATCCAGCCATTTCAGACAGGTGAAAGGCTGGATGAGGTATATCGATGACATTTTCTTCATATGGACAGGGACCGTTGCTGAACTTGATGAATTTTCGAGCTACATCAATGGTATACGTCCGGAACTGCAGTTCACGATGGTATATTCAAATGATGATCTGCAATTCCTGGACACACGAGTGTATCCATGTGGAGGAAAATTGTACACTGATCTTTTTTCAAAACCTACAGATAGGAACAATATACTTTCTTTTAATAGTGCACACCCAAAAAGGATGATAGAGTCTCTCCCATACAGCCAATTCCTCAGGGTGAAACGAATAGTAACTGATGAAAATATAGTTACTAAAAGACTGCAGGAAATGGGCCAAAAATTTGTAGACAGAGGATACCCGAAACATCTTGTTAAGAGGCATCAAGATAAGGCTGTAACTATGTCACGAGACACGGCACTTACTGGCAATAAGAAGGATAAAAACAAAAAGAGAATCCCGTTCGTATCCAGTTACACTCATTTAAGTTATCAAATTGACAGGGTAGTCAGAAAGAACTGGCAAATACTCAAACAAGCGTTCCCAAATGTAGAGGAGTTCGGTACTCCTCCACTTATGTCATACAGACGTACATACAATCTGAGGGATAAATTGGTCCATGCGGATCACATAAGAAGGAACCCAATTACAGCGAAAAGAGGTTGTTTCCCTTGCTTGAATTGCTGCCATTGCAATAATATGCTTAAAGGCAACACATTTACTCATCCACACACGGGGAGGAAGTATGATATTAGGGGGAGATATACGTGTGACTCCTCCTATGTTATATATGTCCTCCAATGCCCATGTGGGCTCATGTATGTGGGAGAGACCACACAAGAATTTAAGAAGAGGTTTACACAACATAAATCAAAAATAAGAAACAAGAAATTAGATCTTCCAATCCCAGACCATTTTGAAAAGGCAAGCCATAATATCGCCCAACTTAGATTTAGGATTATAGATAGTGTTCCTATACCTAGGAGAGGTGGCGACAGAGATAAAATGCTGAAGAAGAAGGAGCTTAAATGGATCTATGAACTAGATACATTAGAACCGAAGGGACTCAATAGAGATTTTCCAGTGGGATGTCACTTGTAGGGATTATTAACGTTCCGCGATCTTGCTCGTTAATGTACAGACAGAGATATATGATGGTGTGTATAGATATATTGCTCTAGTAACTTTAAGATGTGCCCAACCGAGTGTTGAGATTTTTTGTGCATAATAATAATTTTTTATTGTATCGTATATATTATTCTAATTGAATGTCTTTTCTTTCCCTCTTTCTAGTATTGGGCTATTCACTCACATTGTATCCTGGATGAAGACTGGACTGGACACTATAAATTTCTACTTTTACGCAACTGTCTGGAGCCCGCCATTCAAAGACAACATTAATTTCTCTTTTTTTGTGAGGGTGTTTGTGGACGGTATCCTTTGGCATTTACTTTGCTTACAATGGCCTTCGGGTTCCTTCTATTAATATACCCCTGGGGGTGGTAAGTCTCATATGTGATTCCTTCGTATTGGGACACCATCCCTGGAGATATTTGTAAACACGCCCCTTTTACATTGGGTAGGAATGTCCCATACATAGGATGTTCCCCCAGAGTTTTGAATGGGATACGTGTCTTTCTCTCATGGAGAGGCAGTTGCACAGGTCATTACTGACAGACGTCGGGGACGTGTGTTGCTCTTTTTATGAGAGGAATATGGTCTAATTTGGGAACCGAAGGTATAAGCCGGTTTACAAATGCGCATTGGGTCACACAAATGTGATTAAATGCGTTGTGATACTGGCTAAGTGAATAGGACCCCTTAAATAAACAACAAGTTTGTCACCAATTTGGTGATCTTGCTGAAAAGGGGCTCTGTTTCACAAGGTTTCACAAGGTGTTGAAATGCAGGGATTACCATTAAGGTATTGGTGTCCCCGCAGCCAAGGTTTAAAATACTGCCCACCAACCCCATTCAGAATCATTTGGGAGCCGGATCAATGCGTCTCCAGGGACAGCTGCAATAGCGTCTTGCACTGTCTCCATGGCGACGCGCTCCTCCGATATCCCATTAGCACAGTTGTTGTCTGGGGGCGGGGACCGGACAGAAGGCGCGTCATGTAATACTACTCTCCTGCACGAGCGCTCCTCCCGTTCTCCGTGCATGCCCGGTGATAGGGATGAGACGCTACACGTGCATGGCGTTTGTATCATGGTGTTCCGGCCCAGAATTCCTCCAGGTTAGTGACTAAGACTATGGTGGTTTGGTTGGGTATTCATATATCCACTGGTTTGGGATGTGTTTGATATGAAGTATACAACACTTGATCTCCTTAGTGGCAAGTCTATAGTTAACTTGTTTTTACACCTGTGATTGCACTAATTGAATATGTAAAGTGGCTCAGTTTGGGCCCTATAAATATGTTTGCTTTTTGTACACTCACTCATTGCTTGAAAAAGGCTCATGTGAGCCGAAACGTCGCAAATGCTGTACCATGTGTTCCTAATAAAAACACGAATATTGGACTAACTGCTGGGAGTGCTGCGGCTTATTACATGGAAGGAATAATGCAAGTCACCAGTACATACTAAATAGTAACACACTGGGTAACACTGACATGGAAAAGATCTTTCCCATCATCTATTTATCCCCAGGTCTGTGATGAAGGGACATCCTCTGAGTCTGGAGGAAAGAAGGTTTGTACACAAACATAGAAGAGGATTCTTTACGGTAAGAGCAGCGGGACTATGGCACTGTAATAGAGAACTATTATGGTGAATGGGATTCTGCCACTCTGCCTGCTGAACTGTGCCTCCTGCATGGCTTTTTTCAGGATCCCCAGGATGTCATGTCATGGTAACCGATCAGAGCCCTGTGATTTCACAGCGGGGGCGCGGATTGGAAGGCAGAGGGAACCGTCTCCCTCTGGCTAACTCCACAGATGCCGTGATGGATATTTAACGTGGCACCTGAGGAGTTAAACAACTGGGTCCGGCACCCTGCTCCATACAGGTACGTCACGGTGGCTGATGGGGTTAATAGGGAAATATGTATTGGTGTCAGCACTAATCATTGTAACACCAATCCATCCTCCGCATTCTACTGAATACTGATAACTGTATGCAGTAGCAGGCTTGTCAATTTTGCAGGCCATTATTGGGAAATGTTTCTTCCCAGCAAGTGCCTATTTACATGCAGAGATCCCTTTCACAGTATAGGGAGGAGCGATCGCTAATGCCACAGCTCGTCCCCATACAAACTCGTTGTTTGTCGGCAGCAGAGACTGTTGCGCGATCTGTTGTCAACAAACGACTACACAAGGTGTCTACACAAACAATCCAATTATCCAACGAACGAGCGTTTTACTCATTCAACGGCCCTTTACATTGCCAAATAATCGCTAACGAGTGTTCCTATGAATGCTTGTCAGCGATTATCTGGGAGATTCTTGGACTGTGTAAAGGGCCCTTTAGTAAGCAGATACAGAATAATGCTGCAGCAATCAGCACTGACAGTATACAGTGTCTCTATTTTTTAGTGCAATTTAATACAGTGCTGTTCTTCTATATCTGCTAAGTGCTCACTAGGCAGGGAGCCGCTGAGCAGATAGAGTAGAATGGTGCTGCAGCGATCAATGCTTACAAGACAGATAGACAAGGAACTTGGTGAAATAGTTTTTAGTGAAACATCTAATATTCATGTAAGAAGGCAGTGGCTGGGACACAGAGCAGAGGCAGGAAAGTAAGCATACAGTTATCAGTCTTCAGTAGAACGCGAAGGACAGATTCTCATTAGTCAAACGAGAGAGAGAGAGTTGCTAAATGGACATTTTACACTTTAAAGATCTTCAACAATGGAGGGTAATTACGCAAAGTTGTAGGCCAGTTCTCTGGTGTGCAAAGGTCAAGTTTTGCATAAGCAGCATTTTGCATACTAATGCACAACTTTTTTCAACTTCTCGACTACCCTTGATAGTTTTGGGAAAAGTTGTGAGGCTTAGCATGAGTTGCACGGCCTCTATGTAGCCTCTACTATAATTTCTGCCAGAAACTAGGATAAGCTATAGCACGATCTACGCCAGCTCATAGTTGGCATAGATTTGACTTTACAGTACATGGACTGCCTAGAAGGGAATTGCACCTAAATGATGTCATGCAATAAAAAAACGTATCCAACATCAATCTAAAATGCATAAACAGATTATTAGATTTTCTGGATTATTGATTGAAGGAGTGAAATAATCTTCTGGGGCTATGGTCACATGTGCGCAAAGAGCTTCAGTTTTTTGAATTTTCATTTCTAGTAGGTATAATACCACTTTAATTTAATGAACCTCATTCCTTAGTTCTATTGTTTGCATGTGAAATGTTGTGCAGCCATATTTGTATTATTTTTCTGTATGCTTGCTTTATGGATATGCACAGAGCTATATTCCCCATGTAACTGGGACTAATATGTCAGCCCCAGTGACCGCAAAAATTAGCAATGTTATTTTGTATCACTGAAAAAGACACAAAAATTATTTACATAACCAAAGACACATGTACTAAAAAAACTGAAAATGTGCCTGATCAAGAAGGGGTGTAAATGGCCCGGTCTTGTACTGGTTAAACTAGGAGATTAAGATATTTCTGTTTTTCTTTATGTTTTCGAAATTCTGCCACAGTGACAGATATGACAAAGGACTGGCCTGATATGTGGGCATGTAGTGAAATACTGGCAGATATTTCAGCAAAATCATTTCAATCCAGATAGCGAAACATTTTTCCATACTTCTGGAGTACAGAAGGGATTCTCTGCTTCTGACAATTTATTTATGCAAGAAGGGTGTACTAACAAAAACCCCATAGGGTGTCCTGCGGCTGAGGTCCCAGTGATCAGATGTAATCTACTGGGAATCCTGACTGCAAGTGTTTATTTCCCCTACGGCATGACCACAGGAGAATTAGGCCTCTTTCACACAAGCGTCGCGGATTAGGTCCGGATGCTTTCCGGAAAATCCGCACGCATCCGCACCAATCCGCACGCAATCGCAGTCAGTTTTGACTGCGATTGCGTACGTTCGCTTCAGTTTTTTCCGCGCGGGTGCGAAGCGTTATTAATGCGTTTTTTACGCCCGTGAAAAAAAACTGAATGTTTACAAACAACATGTCTTAGCAACCATCAGTGAATCACGCATTGCATCCGCACTTGCATGCGGATGCAATGCGTTATTCACGCAGCCCCATTCACTTCAATGGGGCCAGAGCTGCGTGAAAAACGCAGAATATAGAACAAGCTGCAATTTTCACGCAACAGTTCGCTGTTGCGTGAAAAAAAACATCGCTCATGTGAAAAGCCCCATTGAAATGAATGGGTCAGGATTCAGTGCGAGTGCAATGCGTTCGCATCACGCATTGCACCAGTGCGGAAATCTCGCCCATGTGAAAGGGGCCTTAAACATTACATGGTCCCTATTCATGTCAATTAGCTACCTGTGTAATGCATGCTCTTTGCAGAGCCCTCTGAATGATGAATCCCCTCTTTTAACTCAGTATTTCCTGATATGGCATTTGAAAATGGGCTTTCTAAAAAACGATTACTTTTAAAGAGTGCATAAAAATTTTAAACTGGCCATATACAGTATATGTAATTAATTTATTTATTAATGATATCGAGGACGGGATTAATAGCACCGTTTCTATTTTTGCAAATGACACAAAGCGCTGTAGTACTGTACAGTCTATGGAAGGTGTCCATACGCCCTGGGTGGAGTAAAACTGTGAGAGTCCCTTGTAGAGAAGGATCTGAGTGTACCTGTAGATGGTAGATTAAATAACAGCATACAATGTCAATCAGATGCTTCTAAGGCCACCAGGATATTGTCATGCATTAAACGAGGCATGGACTCGCGGGACAGGGACGTAATACTACCACTTTACAAAGCATTAGTGCGGGCTCATTTGCAATATGCAGATCAGTTCTGGGCATCAGTCCATAGAAAGGACGCTCTACAGCTGGAAAAAGTACAGAGGAGAGCAACTAAACTGATAAGGGGCCTGGATTGTGTTAAGGGCCCTTTACACCGACAGAGAATCCGCCAGATAATCACTAACAAGCGCTCATAGAAAAGCTCATTAGTGATTATCTGGTGGTGTAAAGGTGCCGCTGATTACTCGATGAATGAGCGTTCATTGGGTAAAAGATAATTTATGTGGTCACAAAAATCGTTGTTTGCCAGCAGCAGACCGTGCGGTGTAAATAGCCTCTGCTGCCGGCAAACAGCAAGTCAATCTCTACTTGGTAGAAGGGTTCCTTGACAATAAGCTGATCACAAAATTTTCCCATCCAGCTAGGGCCTTGAAGCAATCAACGGCTATCTGTGGCTAAATCTATCAGTAAGTGTTCAATTACCAGCAGAAGACAAATTAAGTATTACACATTCAAATCAAAGGGTTGTCTGTGTAAAATAGGACTGGTCCTCCAGAGAGAGAAAGAAATAAAGAAACTGCCGCCCAACTCTTAAACGTTTTTGCGCAAGCCGTCCAAGCACCGAAACTGAAACCTATACCAGCTAAGAGCTGGCATAGATTATAAGTGTAATTTACACCAGTTTTCCCGCATATATTAAAATAAATGCGCCGAGCTGCCTAAATCTGACCCTACATCACAAATTATTTTGCAAAGTGTCAAGAATGTGGCACAAAACCACCAGAAAGTCACACATTTTTGCACAAGTTTTTGCATTTTTGCATTAACTTTTTGACACTGGAAAACTAGTTTAGGTGGTTTAATAACGTCTCCATTTTCTTACCACTCATAAACTGTGGAGCCCCACTCCAATTAAAGAGGACCTCTCCTGATACTTCTGATTTAGTAACTATTTGCATTTTCAATGTAATAACATTCTGAGGCATCTTTTCATATGCGTGTTGTACCATTCCTCTGCTAGAAGATTATGGATACATTGCCAGAAGTTTGCAATAAAGGTCCAACTGGGTGTGCTGTCAGTATCATACTGTGCAGGGACCCCCCTCCGAAACTGGTAACACCCAGAAGGACCTTTAATACAGACTGCTGGAAATTCTTGTATACTTCTAGTCAGAATAATAGAGGAATGGCATGGGTATTGTAAGGAACAGGTCCTCTTTAAAGGGTTACTAACTTTTCAGAAAGTAAATGTTTAGATCGGTGGGGCTCTGAGCACAGAGACACCCACAAACCCTACAACAAGGGGAGAAAAGTGTGCACATGGCTGCACAAGACAGGCTCCATAGAAGTCTATTGGTCATCTCTACTCCATCCTCAGCAATGAGGAGAGTGAACACAATATGTGTGCAGTTTTCTCCCCTCGCTCTAAGGTTTGGTGAGGGTCTCACCACTCAGACCCCCACTGATCTAAACTTTTGATATGTCTCTATGACATATAAAACTTTTTGTGAAAAGTTAGTGACCCTTTAACTCAATGGGCTTTCTAAAACTGACAACCCTTCTTACCCTGACAACTTTGGCATAATTCAGAGCAGGTGCAGTAGATCATATTAGTCAATGAAACTACAAAACAAACTCATCTGACTTACATGTAGGCAGATATCCTTTGAACACAGTGAGAAGTCTCAACTTACAGGATTTTGATGAACCTGATGTTTCTAAGGGTTTCCTGCAATGTTGTGATCTATTTGTACTTCCTAATCTATGAAGGTGGATTAGAGCCTTTGGGGGACATTTATCAATAATGGTGTAATTTGCGGCAAAAAAATACAAAAGTTACAAGTCAAAATTGGTGATTTTTTCACCTCATATATCAAAAGCCGCACGCCACTTTTAAAATGTGACTTTTTAAAAATATGAAAAACTTAATTATTCGCCTATTTCTCTTGATTTGTGACATTTTAACACCAATAGCACTAAAATGCGACTTTTGTATACCGAAATGCACCATTTCAGACCCCCTGCCAGACTTCACTTGCGACTTTTGAAATATATTTGTGACTTTCGAAGCCTATTTCTGACATTTCCACTGGTAAATTGCGTCTCAGACTCGGAACGTTTTTGTTATTGTTTTGTTGAATGTCAATTTACTGACAAAACCCTGTTTTTTATAATATTAGATAAAAATAAATGGAGCCTGTTTTACTACCTATCACTTTTTCCCACGACGAGTTGGTCTTCTTTTCATAAATGTTTTTTTTTTTTTTACAAAAAGTCGCATCTTTATGCTATAAATGGGACTTTTTACACAAAACACCACCACATAAGCTGGCTTAATTGTCTGCAACAATTTGAGCCATTTCTGCCAATAAGAGGATGATAAATGAGGCGTAATATGTGAAAATTTGATAGTCCTGCCCACTTTGACATGCATAACTTCTGGTGTGATGCATTCTTTATGGTAAAAATTCTGGAGAAAACAGAAAACATATATTTGGCACAAATCAAAACGCCATTCTTTTTGATGCATTTTACGCCATAATTCTGTGAAAACATGCTTAGTAAATGTCCTAGACACTGTTTGGTTGCTGCATGCAACAGGTATCACCAGAACTACAAGACTATTAAAACTATGCAAGGGGACCCAAGCTGCCACGTGGCACAATATTTAACATGTTTCAATGTTTCAGTGTTGGAGCAGAAACTCAAGGTTTAAGAACGTGGCTATATTACTGAAGAAATACAATAATACATGAACATATACTGCATTTTCTAAGGCTACTTTCACACTTGCATTTCCCTTTAGTCCTCATTCTGAATGGTGAAAGATCCGTTCAGGATGCATCAGGATCTCTTCCCTTCCGACAGTATTCTGTTTTGTGACCAGTCACGGAAAAAAACGGATCCGGTACTGAAAAAAACTGGATATGTCACCCATTGACTTTCAATGTATTTAGTGATGGATCAGTTTTTTTTTTCATTTTGATTTCACACAACTAAATCCTAACGGAACGGATGAATCCTGATGTGCAAAACCAAAACGGATACGTTTAATTCCGGTATTGAGATCTTCTGCTGGAGTGTGAAAGTAGCCTAATACGACACCTGTTAACGAGATAGGATACATTCCTTAGTACAGAAGTATAATCAGTTCATTTGCCAGGAAGTACAAAACAATTACATTATATCATTTGCTTTCCTACTTTCTAAAAACTTTATTTTAAATATGTCTTAGTATCTATACATACATTCAACACTGCCATCTGCTGGCTAATGTAAGATACTGCATCAACCAATCTACGAGTCTCTGAACACTAATTGATGTGATTGGGACACATCTACTAATGTTGTCTAAAGCCACACAGCAGGCAATTATTGGGAACAATCTATTTGTACCAAATAATTTCCTGCTCGTCAAAAAAGGGGAATGCTGCATTCACATGCTGCAATCACCTTGGCTGTATAGGGACAAGAGATTGCTACTGTGATCGTTTCTCCATATAGAGAATCAATGGGGGACATTTATCAAGACTGGTATTTCCATACTCTTGTCTTGATCCCCGTACTGGACTAAAATGTGCCTAGTTTATTATGAGGCAGATGCCTCTTAATAAATTAGGCGCGTATCTGGCACTCTGCACCAGAAAAGGGCTATTGTAGACTTGAGCTATATCTTACACCAGTTCCTAATGTAAGGTAAAGTAAATCCCCCAGGCCGCAGTAGGCTCTGTCCCCTCCTATTAAGCGCTGCCTCTTTTCTCACAACTTTAGAAAATTGGCAAGAAGTTGAAAAAGTTATAAAATATGACGCATATATGGCATGCACCATAATTTCCAACTTTGTATTGGGAGGATCTTACATGAAGTTAGACACTTTCCATCATACCAGGTCAAGGCTGGTCTCACTTTAGACTTTTTTTTTCTTTTTGGTGTACACAAACCATTAATAAATCTGGGGCATTTCACAAATCCACCTAGCTATGCCTCCTTTTATAGATGCTTTACAAGACACTAAATCTTTAGTAAATTAGACACATGACATATACACTCACCGGCCACTTTATTAGGTACACCTGTCCAACTGCTCGTTAACACTTAATTTCTAATCAGCCAATCACATGGCGGCAACTCAGTGCATTTATGCATGTAGACATGGTCAAGACAATCTCCTACAGTTCAAACCAAGCATCAGTATGGGGAAGAAAGGTGATTTGAGTGCCTTTGAACGTGGCATGGTTGTTGGTGCCAGAAGGGCTGGTCTGAGTATTTCAGAAACTGCTGATCTACTGGGATTTTCACGCACAACCATCTCTAGGGTTTACAGAGAATGGTCCGAAAAAGAAAAAACATCCAGTGAGCGGCAGTTCTGTGGGCGGAAATGCCTTGTTGATGCCAGAGGTCAGAGGAGAATGGGCAGACTGGTTCGAGCTGATAGAAAGGCAACAGTGACTCAAATTGCCACCCGTTACAACCAAGGTAGGCAGAAGAGCATCTCTGAACGCACAGTATGTCGAACTTTGAGGCAGATGGGCTACAGCAGCAGAAGACCACACCGGGTGCCACTCCTTTCAGCTAAGAACAGGAAACTGAGGCTACAATTTGCACAAGCTCATCGAAATTGGACAGTAGAAGATTGGAAAAACGTTGCCTGGTCTGATGAGTCTCGATTTCTGCTGCGACATTCGGATGGTAGGGTCAGAATTTGGCGTCAACAACATGAAAGCATGGATCCATCCTGCCTTGTATCAACGGTTCAAGCTGGTGGTGGTGGTGTCATGGTGTGGGGAATATTTTCTTGGCACTCTTTGGGCCCCTTGGTACCAATTGAGCATCGTTGCAACGCCACAGCCTACCTGAGTATTGTTGCTGACCATGTCCATCCCTTTATGACCACAATGTACCCAACATCTGATGGCTACTTTCAGCAGGATAATGCGCCATGTCATAAAGCTGGAATCATCTCAGACTGGTTTCTTGAACATGACAATGAGTTCACTGTACTCAAATGGCCTCCACAGTCACCAGATCTCAATCCAATAGAGCATCTTTGGGATGTGGTGGAACGGGGAGATTCGCATCATGGATGTGCAGCCGACAAATCTGCGGCAACTGTGTGATGCCATCATGTCAATATGGACCAAAATCTCTGAGGAATGCTTCCAGCACCTTGTTGAATCTATGCCACGAAGAATTGAGGCAGTTCTGAAGGCAAAAGGGGGTCCAACCCGTTACTAGCATGGTGTACCTAATAAAGTGGCCGGTGAGTGTATATCAGAATTCTGGCACATTTTGTCTTTCAAACCTTCCACACAGTGTTCAAAGCAGAATAAACTGAAAATAAATTAATATAATATCAAACGACTGAGATAGATCAGATCCTTCCTTTAATGAAATAGAGACCTCGCTGATTCCAGTTTCTCTTTCTACTACTATACTCACCTAAATGAGAATAAAAAAGCATATGATAAGTGATTTACATATTTATATGATTTTCACAAGCTCAGTAATATTTTTAGCATGGGGCAAATTCCAAATATTTAAATACATCTATGAGCAAAATGAGAACTGAACCCCTTGCGCCACAGCCAGTTCTGGCAGCAACTTTTATTTTTTCCTCTCTGCCTTCCAAGATTTGTAACTTTCCTATTTTTCAATATACATAGTCGTATGAGGGCTTACTGCGTTAACTTGCATTTTTTAATCGTTCCATTGAATGTTTCATAAAATGGCCTACATTTACTAATGGCAGCGGACCTAGATTTTGGCATAAATAACATCAAAAAGTGGTGCCATATGGTGCATCTCTGAGAAAGTTTCTGTGTGTTATTGGCAAAGGGGTAAATATTTTCGTCAGAGGAGCATAGCCTTAGATGAAACTTTTGCTCCAAATTTGCACAAGACGGATCCTGTATGTTGGCACATAAGGTACCACTGTATCCTTCCCTAGAAACAATGGTTCTACGGTTGAATACCTTCAATGGATCTATAGCAGGCATGATTGCAGTATTATAGATATGTACAACATGGATTTATAATATGATGTGAGCCTTGATACTATAAGCTTATTGGACAAGGCATTTTGGATTTTCTTTTTACCCATTTTTAACTTACCTGTCCGTGCTCCTGCAGCAAGCCTTGCCCCTCTATGCTGGCAATGCCAGTGTTGCACCATCGCTGTGTCCTATCAAAGAGCAGAGATGCCAGGCCAATCAGGCTCGGTGATGGCGTCACATGTGTGCTGCCAGCAGGGCAGGTCGGCCTGTCAGATAGCAGGGATGCTGGGCCTTGTAGATTATAAGCCCCCCAAGGGCAGGGCCCACTCTCTTCCTGTACCAGTTTGTAACTCATTTTGTTCATGCTTAGTGCTAATTGTCTATATTATGTATGTACACCCTTTTCATATATACAGCATTATGGAATGAATGGCGCTTTAATAATATATAATAATAATGGTCAGGTTCGGCGCCAGCATCCCGTGCTTTCTTACAGTTGCCTGTAATTGGTCCATCTGCCTCACCAGCGTATTTTGGTTAAATTCTTGGATTCCTGCATCTCCGACCTTTGGCTGGTTTGTGACTTGGCCTCTGACTGCAGTTTGTACCACTGACGTACCATCTCCTGGTGCTGACTCTGTCTGGTATTGACTCTGTGTTTGTCTCTTATGTTGGTTCGGACATGACTCTCTGGTTTTGACTTAGGCTTGCTGTTGGTTTTGCTCTTTGAATTTCATTTGGTCCTAGTCCTACCCGTCTGGTTCTGACCCGGTCTGTCTGACTCCCCCTTCACCCCTCTGATTAGGTCCTGTGCATTTACCCAGGTTGAGAACTATCACCCAGTTGGGTGCCAAACTTTTAGGGCAGATGGTCCATGTGGTGTGGGTGGAATTTAGGGTAGCACTGTTCCCTACCTAACGTGACATTACCAATGTTTTATGAAGCATGAGAGCATTCTATAAATTGATGTAAAATATAGTAAATAAACCTAACTCATCATCAATAGATACATAAAATAGAGGAAATAAAACACAGTTCCTTTAGCCTGTCACTAAATCATGCTGGTAATTTTATGTGGTAGGACTGTGTAGATTCCTGTTCTCAACACAGGCATCTGGAATATAAACATGCTCTCAGCCTAAAGGATTTTTACGTGGTTCGAGGTTCCTTACTTTCCTGTTCAAAGACCAGTTACATGAGATTTACAGCTACTTTAAGGCCACAGAATCTTAGAGAAGCTACCAATTATGTCACAGAGGGAGCCTGGGAGCCAGAAGCATCTTTTTCAATGAAATAGACTGCATATCTTTCCCTAGATCAAAGCCAACACAGACGTGTGGTGGGAAAGATGTCTATCAGACAGTCATCTGGTGAATAATGTCATTACAGACACCAGCTTTGCATAAACTGGACCTGTCTTTGATTAGGCTTTAAAGGTCCATTAAATAAAAAAAAAAGACCTGCTTGTTTGGTTTCTTGGAGAATATATGTATTTCTATCGATGTGTCTCAAAATCCCTGCAGATTTTATAAACTGTTGTAAACTCTGATGAGAAGTTAGAGGGATTGGAATAAAACATTCAGCTTGGGATCCTGGGTGATCCTCTCTACCAGGGATCTCAAACTCGTGGCCCTCCAGATGTTGCAAAACTACAACTCCCAGCATGCCCTGGTAGCCGAAGAATGTCCAGGCGTGATGGGAATTGTAGTTCTGTAACAGCTGGAGGGCCACGAGTTTGAGATCCCTGCTCTATACAGTGGTCCCTCAAGTTACAATATTAATTAGTTCCATGACAACCATTGTATTTTGAAACCATTGTAAGTTGAGTAATCAGTTCCAAAGCCCCAAAATGTCATCCAAGATAAGAGAAAATGAAGATTTAAGAAAAATGAGCAGATAACTAAGACAGATAAAACAAGTCCTTACATATAATAGTCAGGAATAGCTGCTAACTAACAATAATACCACTGATTTACCAGAGAAGTGGCCTTGATTGATTGGATCTGAGTCTGAGGCATTGTATCTTGAGGCTGGTTTCAAGTTATGATGGGTCAGAAAAGACCATTGTATTTTGAAAATATTGTATCCTGAAGCCATTGTATCTTGAGGGATCACTGTACTATAGTGTATTAGACCAGGGGAATAGCTGATGAAGGCATAGGCACCCGGTGCCAGAGGAGGAGGGGCTAAAAAATAGGTCTTTGCCCGAGGTGAAGGAAAGTCTATCTACTGCACAATATTATGTATTTCATCTGCTGCAAGTAAGTCTAATAAGGAATGTAGTTCTAATATCTTACAGGACGTGGCTAGTAGTTTCCACCTCACTGTCAGGGGCTGTAGAAACAGATAAGGGTCCTGGAGTGGCACCCTGAATCCAGTTTAAGGCAGACATGCTTGGATTTCATGTACTCCCCTCCCTGCCTGCTCAGCTTCTCTCATGCACCAAGTTTTGTGCCTGTCTTTTTTTTTTTTTTATCAGGGTACAGGCAGTCTGGAGCCAGAGCCTGACCTGGTGATGACAGACAGGCTGTGAGAGTCTTTCTCCAGGTACTACGACCACCCTCTTTTCTCTAAGCATGCCCAGATAACAGCTGATGTCACTGTGGTGCTGGAAAATCTCATCACCATTAGTGTAAGGAGGAGGTGACGCCTGGAGACCCCTGTCCATCAATATGCACCCTCCAATCCATAATACCTAATCTGTAATGCCCAATCAAACAATGGGGGCACTTATTGGACAGATGTTCTGTATGAGGAACACGTCATTCATCACTGCGAGAACACCAGGGTTATAGTCTGCTATGTAAGAGGATAGGGATATGATTTTAAGTAATCATCCAATAATCAATTCATTTTTATGAATGATATTAAAGTTTTCCAGTCAATGTATGTTACTGATGCTTTAGGAAACTTAAATAGGATACCTTATAAGGGAATTCCTTCATTCTTAAAATCTCTAGAGGACCCAGCACATCTGTGTATATGGACAGTCCACTGATTTCAGTAGGAAGTGCATTGCTTTTAATTTCTCCTGTGGTGGCGCTGCATGGGAACTGAGCACTCGTTTCCCTCACAGATTATAGCTGGTCAGACTTTGATCTGTTCATTTTCAGGGACTCAGCAAAAAAGGAAAGTAGATAAATGATCTATCAATGCAAACCGATCTGCTGCAAAGAAGGTGACGGAAGCATCTGAACTGGAGCGTCCTCATTGGTACCAGAGAGGACCAGAATATGTCCCTGGAGAGGCAAAACATAAAAGATAAGCAAAGGGTTTTGCCTTTATTTCATACAGCCCCTCTGCAATTAGGCCCCATTTACACTACCATATTTTTGGTCCACATACAATTTTTTTGCGGATAGGATGTGGACCCATTCATTTCAATGGGGCCGAACAAAATGCAGACAACACAACGCGTGCTGTCCGCATCCGTATGTCTGTTCTGTAGCCCAGCAAAAGAGATGGAACATCGTATTCTTGTCCGTTTGGCGGCCAAGGATAGGCATTGCTACAATGGATCCGCAAAAAAAAAATCGGACGCGGGTGTCACACGGACATCATCCATTTTTTTTGCAGATCCATGTTCCACAACAGCAAAATACATACGGCCATGTGAATGCACCCTTTTACCCCCGTCCTTTCTGTTCTTTATTCCCTGCCTTCCCACAGCCATAACTTTTTTTATTTTTCCATTCACATAGATGTATGAAGACTTGTTTTTTTTGGAGGGACAAGTTGTACTTTGTAATGGCACCATTTTATATTGCATACGATGTAGTGGGAAGCTAGAAAAAAATTCTAAATGGGTTGTAATTGGAAAAAATTCTGCCATAGTTTTGTCGGTTCCCTTTTTTATAGCATTCCCTATGTGGTAAAAATTACCTGTGCCTTTTATTCTCAGGGTCAGTACAATTACAGCGATACCACATTTATATAGTGTTTATGTGTTTTAATATAAAAAAATAAAAACTTTGAAAAAAGAAAAACTTTGAAAACATTTTTTTCTTTTTTTCTTTTCTTTGCATTGCTAAATTCTGACATTGATGACTTTTTTACATTTCCGTCTACGGAGCTGTGGGAGCATTATTTTTTTGTAGGCTGATCTGCAGTTTTCATTGATACCATTTGAATCAATCAATAATATTTGGAGTGTGTATGACTTTTGATCACTTTTTATAAAAATTTTTGGGAGGTGAAGCATCCAAAAAAAAGTCGACAATTTTTATTTTTTTCTGGTACGCCGTTCACCACACAGGATAAGTACCTTTACATTTTAATAGTTTTATACTATTGATCTTTTTTTTTTATTTTTAAAATGAGGAAGGGGGCGATTTGAATTTTTATTCTTTGGAGTTTATTTCTACAAACTTTAAAAAATGTTTTTAGTATTTTTTAAATATTTTTAATCCTTTTAGGGGATTTTAATATGATTGTGTGATCTCTTCTCCTATAGACGGCAATGAGGTTCCTTCTATGACCATTGTGTCTATGGTCCATGTGGCTGTCGTAAAGCAATTTTCTTAATTCTCTCTAAATGCTGTTAAGAACAGCTCATGCAATATGGCCACCCCCATAATAATGTTCAGGAATCAACTGAAAAACTGATTAGGAAAAAAGGATATGTGTTGCTATCTGATTTTAACTGGCAGATAAAATCTTGGTGAATTTTGGTGACACATTTCCTTTAACTGATGCAAGACACTGGTGGATTAATTAGACCATGGGTTATGGGTAGGGATGAGTGAACTTGCTGTTTGCAAATTTGGGTTCGGTGTTTGGGTTCTTAGCCTCTGGCACAGAGGCAAGGGGGGAGCAGAGGCAAGGGGGGGCCCAGAGGTAAGGGGGGGGGTGCACGGTCTCACCCGGCAGTTCCGAGGTGAAGCAGGGAGCACTCTCCACTCCCTGCTTCACTGTTCTTCTGAGCTCCGGCGCTCCCCTTGCAGGCTGCACATGGCGCTTCTGGCTGTGGGAGGAGCGCTTAAAGCCCAGGACTTGGTCTCCAGCACGATGTGAGTGTGGGAGCACGTCATCAGGGAAGAAGGTAAGTATATGTTTTTTTTTTCTTTCATAAAGCTCCAGTCTGGAGAGGGCACTGGAGGCAAAAGGGGGTGGGGGTCACAACTAGAGTGAGGGGCACAAAAGTGGGCATCTTTACTGAGGGGCACCTATTATCTGGCATAACTACTGTGAGGGGCGCCTAATCTGGCATAACTACTGTGAGGGGGCACATATCTGGCTATAATTACTGTGAGGGGGCACATATCGGGGCATAACTACTGTGAGGGAGCACATATCTGGCCATAACTACTGTGAGGGTGCACATATCTGGCCATAACTACTGTAAAAGGCACATATCTGGCCATAACTACTGTGAAGAGCACATATCTGGCCATAACTACTGTGAAGAGCACATATCTGGACATAACTACTATGAGGGGCAAATATCTGGCTATATCTACAGTGAGGGGCACATATCTGGCCATAACTACTGTGACAGGAACAAAGGTGGGCATAACTGCTGTGAAGGGGAAATGCCCTAGATTACCCCTGCTATACATTCGCATGGCTCAGTCTTACAGGCCAGCACAGCCCCCTGCTGGTGATTTCACAGGGGCAGTAACCATCCCTTCCTTATGTGATTATTCTTTTTTTCTCTATCACCACAGAGAACCTGTTCTGGATCCAGCGGACATCACACAAACTCCAGTGACACCCTGGATGAGGTAGGACCAGATTTTATTAATTGAGACTGGGTGAATGTAGCCATGCATTGGGCTTAGTGTAAAAAAATTTTGCCCCGCAGCTTAACTTCCGCCTCTTTGTATAAATTGGAGGGGGGGGGAGCAAAGTTTGCACTGGGGCCCATAACACTCTAGTTACGCCACTGCTGCTGACAGATGCTCTTTAAGAATATTAAATGTTACCCTTTGAAGTATCAATTGAAAGAAAACGTTTCATAAAAGGTTACAGAATGCATCTCATAAAGTTTATTCTTGCGGGCATTCCCAAAAATGAGGAAATATCCAAATTAGGCAGCTTACACTTGATAAATCCATATGTATCAAAACCATCTTAGGGGCGTTTTACACGGGTCTGTGCTAACATTATGGAGAACAATGATCGGTGAGACCATCATTTGATGTCCACAAAGTTTGCATATTGTTAGCAGCACATCTCAATACCAGAAAAAAACGGTTCCGTTTTGTCCCCATGCCTTCTGAATGGAAAGCGGTCCGTTCAGGATGCATCAGGATGTCTTTCATTCCGGCAGCTTTCAGTTTTGTGACCTGACACAAAACCACAGCAAGCTGTAATTATGTGTCCGGTCATAAAAACGGAAAAAATGGATCTGGCACTAAAACCAATGTAATTCAATGGTGACGGTTCCGTTTTTTAGGAGACTTAAAAACCGGATCCGTCACCCTTTGACTTTCAATGTATTTAGTGCCTGATCCGTTTTTTTTTTTTTTTCAGTTTTGATTTCACACAACCGCATCCTAACAAAACGGATGCATCCTGATGTGCAAAATCAAAACATATCCGTTTAATTCCGGTATTGAGATCCTCTGCCGGATCTCAGTACCGGAACTAACAACGCAAGTGTGAAAGTAGCCTAAGCCTTTTTATGGCGTTCACTAAAGGGCCTTAGGCTAGACTGCCACCTAATTATGGTGACCTATTATAAAAACTGCACAGGCCTACTGTGCAGCAAAAAGCAGCAGTGTAGCTTTCACATGAGTGCCAGACTCTTGTACTAACTGCCTGGGCCGTCAGAACAGATCCAGGCTGTTTAACCTCGCAGATGTTGCAGTCAATAGCAACTGTGGCATATAAGCTTTTTAGAGGGAGGGAGTTCCCTCTGTCAGACATCGACATCGGATTGTGCCTGTTAGTATAGCACTGACACTATAGTATATTATGTACCTCAAAATGCTACCAATGAAAACTACATGTTGTGCTGCAAAGATCAAGCCCTCACACAGCTCTGTAGAAGGAAAAATAAAAACGTTATGGGTTTTTGGATGCGGTGAAAAAATAAATAAACATATATATATATTTTATTTTTTTTTAAAAAAAGGGTTTTTATTGTGCAAAAATAGTCAAACGTTAAAACTGTATATATATATTTGGTAATTGTGGCAATTGGTAATTGTGCTGACCCAGAAAGAAAAGTTATCATGTTAATTATGCCCGAAAATGAATGTCGTCGAAGTAAAAACCCAGTGGCAGTACTGTTATTTTTTTCCCATCCCTCCTCCAGAAAGAATAAATAAAGGTTAATCATTAAGCTATGTGTACCCCAAAATGGTGCCATTACAAAACAACTTGCCCTGCAAAAAAAAACAACAAGCCTCCATACGGCTACATAGTTTGAAAAAATAAAAAAGTTACAACTCTTGGAATGCTACAATGAAAAAAAAAATGCTTGGTCACTAAGACCCAAAACAGGCTGCTCACTAAGGGGGTTAAAGGCCCCATTCACACGTCCGTATGTGTGCACATCCTGGAAAACGGTCAGTTTTTTGCGGATCCGTTGTTCCGCAAAAAAATTTATTTTTCCAGGACATCCGTTCTGTAAAAAACAGAAAGGATGTATCCATATGTCATCCGTTTTTTGCGGATCCGCAAAAAAAAAACGGAAGGATGAATAACATCTTTTTTTTCACCCCTCCTGGAACGGAATCCGCAAATACGGATGACATGCAGATGCCTTTCCGCATGTCTTCCACATTTTTTGCGGATCCATAGACTTTCATTGTGCTACAGACCGCAATTTGGAGAAAAGTAGGACAGGAGGATTTCTGTTTGCGGATCCGCAAAACGGAATGGAACAGATTAATGGATGTGGACAACATACGGTGCAATGTCCGCAGATTATCAGGACCCATTGAAATGAATGGATCCGCAAAATATCCGCAAAAAACGTCCGCAATTGCGGAATGGATGCAGATAGATTGCGGATGTTTTAAACGGATGTGTGAATGGGGCCAAACTGTGATGTAAGCTCTATGATGGACTGGCAGGGTTATATCTTGATTACTCATGAACGCTCAGATTGAGTCTCGTAGTATCCTGTACCACTGTGTTGGTAGTTGAGAGGACCATCTAGCAGGTCTAATGACTCTGCCACAATTTAGTGTATGACCACCCAACTCTTGTGACAAAAGTGACAGTACATCGATGAAATTTGGATTTGGAAATACATAAATTATTGACCATGTAGAACTGAAAATAGATCACAAGTACCATTAAAAGTCAGAGCATAATGTATAGAATGTATTTGTTCCTCATTTAGGGAAGTTACAATAAGCCGCACTGGGGACAGGGACTGATGTTAGTGATGAAGAATAGACTGGTCCTATACCAGCCACATGAATAAATAATATCCAGAATCAAGCACATCCATAAGTACGTTATAGCCCTGGATAGCTATGATTTTATATACAGCAGCACCTATCAAACTTAATATAGCGAGAAAGGTGCACATTGAGAAAAATGGTCATATGGCTGAAGAGCTTACACTCCAATATATAAACACAAGGTGTGCCAAGCTCAGTCACCTGAGGGAATATTGGTCTGAGATGAGAAAGTGCTGTTGGCAGTTTCCTGTGGGAGGAGCAAGACACAACGATCAATTGAAGGATGCATTGTAAAATCAATGCTCTGTATAATCAGGGCACTCCAAGGGTAAAGATGCAAAAAGACAGTGAAGAAAAAAAAAACCTGCGCTTGCACGGCTTCTTGTAAGCAGAGCAGGTTCCGGGCTGGATGCAAGCACAGCAGGATCTGGCCTCTCTGAGGCCAATATCCACCAGACATGGTTAGCATTTTGCAAACGCAGATGTTAACCCCGTCTGCTGCATGGGAGCCGACAATCTGTATAGAAATCAATGAGTCCTTTCTTAACATCGTGCACATCCCGACACGTGCTGGCTGGAAAGGAGTGAATACCCCTTTGCACGCACTTTGCTGACAAGCATATGGATGTAAGCAATTTCTACATTACAGATGTGAAATGTATAATGAATATTTCTTTTTTTCTTGCAGATTAACACGCCAATAACAATGTAAGAAAGATGTAACCCTTTCACTGCCGGAGGTCTGTGTTGAGCGAAGCGCGGCGGAGCAGCCAGATTGAAATAGGAGAGAGATCGGTCAGAAGAACTGTGGGGAAAGCAGGGGGGAAGATTTGTTGCTTATATGCATTGGAAGCTTCATCTGATTCATTGTTCAGAGGGCTAAATTAATTACGTTCTGGATCTGCGTCTTAAAGACACAGTAGCGTATAAAAATATAATGGAAGAGCGTATAAAAGTATGAGCCATTTACTCATAGTAAAGTATACAAGAATTATTTTTATATTTATATAAATATTATTATTTAGTATAAATTTGTCTCATCCTCACAACCTTATTTGAGTTGGTATCACACTACATGAATGAGGCCATGCAATACTTACATATCAAAATATGGCAGAATATAGATTTTGTTTTAATGTGGAACCCATATCAAAAAATTGCAGCATCCCTCACATGTCATATATCAGGTTAGGTTTCCTCCTAGCTTTCCATCTGAGATAAAGCACCCTACCTGGAAATATTCAGGCTCCAGTAAGTTATAATATTACACACGGGCTGAAATGCATGTGGTCATGTGCACGAGAAATGCCATCAAAGGGGTTGTTGTGTTGTTTGGAAAGCAATAAAGTTAACAAAGTGGGGCAGTGGGCCATTCTGACACAGGGGGTGGCTACCAAAAGCATTCTCTCACTGTGGAGGACCAGACACTGACAGCCCATTCATTTCAAGGAAAACAGTGTAATTCTTCATTTCTCCTGATATGGTGCTGCAGGTTAATTGAACACTTGCTGCCAGTTCCTTTTATGCAGTTAGATCTTTGATTCTCTTGATCCAAAGTTGTCAGCAATGTCAATCATATGCTGTGGGTTATTTTTTTAATAAACTTTGGACAAACGTCCTGTTTATTTGCCCTGTTAAGGAATGCTAGACCTAAATTAATATACACCTAATTGCTTTTATTTTTAAGCCAATACCAAACAGAGAAATTGTATAATAGAAAGATTTACTTGTTTGACTGCTATCTCCACTGACTTCCCTATAAACATTGGCTTGCTTGCTTGATCCGGCAGGTGTACTTCAATATTAAGAGAATATCAAACCAATAACAGATACTTTTTGAGGTAACGTACATCCTAGTAGATCAAAGGATTGGCATGCAGACATGCCACAGGCCAATACCCAGATGTCATGAAACACCTGGGAGGGCCTCATATACACTAGATAACAGGGATATTTCCACAGGTCAAACTTCTTGCACTTCGTTCTACACTTGTCTACTGAATGTGTTTAAAGTGTCACGTTTTGTATGGAAAAGTGCATCCCTGAACTCCACCCAAACCACTGTCCCTACCTACTTGGATGATACGCCCTAAATAGCAATCCTCAACTGGGCGACAGTCCCTAGCCTGACTAAGTGCACAGGACCTAAATTGGGTAAAGGGGTAGTCAAACAAGCTGGATCACAGAGATTCACAGAACCAAAGGAGAGACAGCACACAGGGTCAAATACCAAACAGGGTCAAAAGCAGGAGATAATGTCAGAGGCAATGTCAGCAGACAGAAGTAAGATCACAAACAGGCAGCAGATCAGAGATCCCGAATCCAGAGAGCAAACAAAAAAGACTGTGAAGCAGGACGACAAATCACAGGCAACTGTGGCAACTAACCATCTGGAGGCACGAGGCCATCGCCGAGTTTCATTGGCCAATCGTAATTGAGTGATGCCAGCATTTCCGTATTAGGGAGGCCAGACTCGGCACAGAAGCACGGTCAGGTAAATACATTACAGTAAGTCCCCCAACCTATTTGTTCTTTGATTGGATTCAGTGGTCACCTTATCAGGTGGGGCACGAGTTAGAAGACTTCTATTCTTGACATAGAGGTGAGACTCACACCTATCAGACATTTAAGGAATATCCTATGGCTATGCTATAAATGTTTTAGATAGGAATACCCCCCTTAGGTACAAAATATCACGTTTCCTGTATATTCCATGATTGCTTGGTTCCTCAGGTGAACCTATAAAGCACTTTATCATATATAGCATTCTCCTTTCCCATTTGTCTCACAGTTTATTTTGCTAGAATAAACTGCATGTACTACATTGTAAACTGTACAAGTCTATATACATACACACTGAACAACTCATGTAAAACATAAGCAGCGGCGATATATAAGATCCACATATTATAAACTCCAGTATCAACGTGATTCTGCTGTCTGCAATGCAAACCCTTAGCTCATCAAATCATAAAACTCTAGTGATTTGGATATAAACTTTGCTAATAAGATCTCATATTTACATTTTCTTGGTGCAGGTTTCTGCTATTCACCTTCTTGTCCAGTAGAGGGCATTGTTGAGTAGTGTAAACTGTGATATGGTGTCATTGGCTGGCAGCGCAAAGATCTTTAGAGAATTAGAAAAGAGTCGGTTGGAGAGTCATTGAGTCCAGTGGAGCGGTGAAGTGTCATTAAACCTCACAGAGGACCTGGCATCAGCACTTCACTCTTCTATGCATTGAAAGCTAATGAATACACTGCGGCCCCAATGATTTCTGCATCTGTATTCGTGAACGTTCACACATTTAATCACCCTTCAATCATCAAGAAATATATCATATGCATACATTTAGATCCTTTGCAGCATGCAGTCACATCTTGGGACATATCAGAATAATGCAGAATAAAGCACACAGGTTCTTGAAGTGAATATGCAATGCTGGGAATGGCACCACCACGAGCACCACACTGATGAAGCTTCATTTCTTGTATGTTTCCTTTGTGGATGACAGATTTCAGTTTGTGCCATGTCCAGTCAGAGATTTGTTGTATAATGGTTTTACAAAGCATAGTATCAGCTATCCATCCATGTCATAGATCTGCGAATTTAGCACAAGTCCATGGGCGGACTGGGAACTTAAAGTGGCCCTGGAAAAAATACAAAAAGTGGCCCCGTTTTGTAGTCGGGTCCAAATTGATGGAAGGCATGGCCAGCAATACCATATTGTGGCACATTATACCACCCCAACAGAGCCAAATACCACAGTCCATCACAAAATACTGCCCCAAAAACTTCCACTGGCCAGCTGTGAGGAGGGCCAGGCGGCCCCCTGGGCATCGGCCCACCGGGAAATTTCCCTGTAGGGTCTATGGCCAATCCGCCCCTGCACAAGCCACATAGAAACTGTGCTATTTGTGATGACAAAATAACACTGTGAATGTGTTCCCCAGCGACCACTGCAATGGTAGTGCTTGAAGTGTGGTCACTGTGAAGGTTAATATGGCAGAAATAGTGTTACAGTGGGCCAAGACCTCCACCCGTGGGTGTCCTTCTGGCATATGTTTGGCTGTATACATTTATATCCCTTTTATATCTATCCACTATGTTTAATAGAAATGTATAAACTTTATTTTACAACGTAAGTCAGCTTGTAGGCAGAGATTTACATACGTGTGCAGCATGCATTCAATGGCACACTTCACATGTGTACACAAAATTCATTACACACAGAGAGATCTATTTCCAGCGTTTATTTCTTTTAATGTTGATGATTATGGCTTACAGCTAATGAAAATCCAAAATCCAGTATCTCCAAAAATTTGATTAGTGTGAAAGTTCAATATTGACTACACAATATTGACTACTCACGTACCCATGTACGTATTTTACGGTCCGCAAAACACGAATCTGCAAAAAAATAGAGATGATGTCTGTGTGCATTCTGTATTTTGCAGAACGGAACAGCTGGCCCCTAATAGAACAGTCCTATCCTTGTCCGTTATGTGGACAATAATAGGACATGTTCTATTTTTGTGGAACAGAAATACGTAAACGAAATGCACATGGAGTAACTTTCCGTTTTTTTGCAGACCCATTGAAATGAATGGTTCCGCATAAAGTCCGCAAAAAACACGGAATGGACACGGAAAGAAAATACTTTCATGTGCATTAGCCCTAATGGTGTCATACTGTAATCAGCTAATCAACACAAAACACCTACTGCATCAAATAGTTTTCGCTAAGCCTTTAAGGGTATATTTCTCATTTTAGACAATGGGGGCATAATCGCACTAGGATATTGCCGCCATTGTCTTATAGGTGCGGGTCCCACCGGTGGCGACCCGCACCGTCATATCCAGGAACGGAAGGCCCCCCGGAAGTGAATGAGGGCGCACTGCGGCGATGCGCAGCGCGCCCTCCATTCCTATTCTATGGGGCCCCCGAAAATAGCACGAGCGCGTTGGCTCCGCAGTACCTTCGTCGGCTCCATAGAAATGAATGGGAGCCGACCGCGCGATAGCCACGGCCTGGCTCCCTTCATTCCTGCATGCTAGCGGCGCGGGGAGACTGCCGCCTGGTGGTGGGCCGGACCCCCGCGCAAACCTGGGGTTCCTCCAGGGCGCAGCCGGCTCCCCGCTGCCGTTCTGGCTACTAGGTGCGGCGTCCCAGCGGGTGGGCACCCGCACCTATAAGACACATGGGGGCAGTGGGTGCCATAGCCGCCAGGCGCATGCTTTTTTTAAACAGCAGAAACCCGGGCTAAAGTATGCGATCAAGGATGTGCGTGTCAATTACACATATTTAACCCCTCAGATGTTGTAATCAAATGTGACCATGGCATCCACAAGCTCAAAAACTGGGAGCGCACACTCCCGGATGTGCAACAACAACGGGAATCATGGAGCCGGATGGTGTGTACAGCAACCTTGGTCCTCCTGAATGATACGAGCAGGGACGGACTGGGAACTTAAAGTGGCCCTTGAAAAAATACTAAAAGTGGCCCCTACTTTGTAGCTGGGTCCAAATTGATGGAAGGAAGGGCCAGCAATACCATACTGTGGCACATTATACCACCCCAACAGAGCCAAATACCACAGTTCATCACAAAATACTGCCAGCAGCACAAAATACATCCCAAAAACTTCCACTGGCCGGCCATGAGGAGGGCTCAGATGGCCCCCTGGGCATCGGCCCACCGGGAACCTTCCCTGTAAGATCTATGGCCAATCCTCCCCCGGATCCGAGTCTGCCACAACTATGTGCCTATGAAGACCCTGCTTGTGGCAGGGCTCCATAGCAACACAATGAAATTCTCATAGACTCCAATGCTAATGCTTCATAGTGGAACTATTAAAAAGTGGGGGGAAAAAGTTTTAAAAAATATAAAAAATTATAAAAATTCAAATAACCCTCCTTTCCACAAAATTAAAATTAAAATATATAAACAAGTAAAAAAAATATCATAGGCATCACCGAGTACAAAAAAAGCCCATATTACTAAAATATTTATATAGGCCGAATGACGTGACATTTTTTGTCACTTTGTCTCCCCCCAGAAATTCAATAAAAAGTGATCAAAAATTCATAAACACTCCAAAATGGTATTAATAAAAAAACTACAGATTGTCCCACAAAAAAATAAGCCCCCAAATAACTCCATAGACATAAAAATAAAAATGTATTTGGCAATGCAAAAAAAAAAAAAATATATATTTTTTCTAAATTACAGTATTAAAACGCAAGAAAAACTATACAAATGTGGTATTGTTATAATCGCACTGACCCAGAGAATGAAAGTAACAGGTCAGTTTTACCGCATAGGAAATGCAAAAACAAAGCCCATAAAACAAGGAGGGTAAAGCCTCATTCACACGTCAGTGTTTCATGGACGTGTGCTGTACGTGTTCTCCATGGACAGCACACATCCCCATTGATTTGAATGTGTGTGTTCAGACATCAGTGTTTCATCATGGTCCGTGGTTCCATTTTTTTAGCACGGATGCATGTCCTATCTTGATCCGTGTTCCCGGATCCCTCACGCCCATTATAGTCAATGAGTCCATGAGAACCACGGATCCCTCAAAGATGTCATCCGTGTTGCATCTGTGTTTCACGGATCATTAAGAAGAGATGCTTTGAAAATTATTTTTCAGCTGTTCAGTGTCAGTGAAACACAGACGCAACACAGACAGCAAAAAATGGACACACGGACCCAACACGGATACTTCACGGACAGCTTCATGGATGCCTCACTGACCACCTGCTCACGGATTTGAGCATGGACACGGACGTGTAAATGAGGCTTAAGCCACAAAAGGTCATTGCTACAATGTGTCTCCCCTCGCTCTGGACCTCACAGCAGTTGCATACCTCCCAACTTTTTGGATGGCCAAAGAGAGACACTTAGGCTAGGGCTACACGTGCAACAGCTGTCGTAGCTTGGATCACTGAGTAGCGGTGATCCCATAGAAATAAATGGGATTGCCAGGACAATTGCAAGAAATCCAGGTTGCAGAGTAGCCCTCGCCTTATGGTTCATTGTGCGAAAGTCTATTTTTTGTCTCTATATTTATACACTTCAATTTTCTTTCTTAGTGCACAAAAGTGCAAAAATTATCTGAATATAAACATTTCTAAAATACAAATTGCATCAAATAATGAAATAATATACAAGGTGGAGTCAAATATACAGACAGGAACCAAACACTTTGTTGATCAATATTGTAAATGTAACAATGAAAATCTATACCTCAGGTCAATAAGAGGGACCTTTAAGGAGAAAAGAGAGACATAGGGACTTGGGTCCAAAAGAGGGACAGTTGGGAGGTCTGCTTACATTGAAGGTACGTTATTGTATAGAGCTCAAATTCCTGATTATTCCAGTCATCAAGATTTTGTTTATGGCAACACCTGGTACAGAGGGAAGTATAGGAACTGGAAGAGGGCAGCATGTAGAGCACAAGAGAGATCTGCATACTTTTCTGAAGTCCTTTTTATGGGAAGTATGATTATGTTTTAATATGTTTCACATATATGATATCAGATGGATTACATCACGCTGACTAATGAAAAACGTGCACTGCTGACTGCGCACGTCAAAATGGAAGGAGGCCTTTTCAGGAATAGAACGGATTTAGTGGACATCAAAGAACGAGGGACAATATGCAAAGGTTACTGTAACAAACTGATCAAATGCCATTTTACCAAAATTGTAGTCTTTCAATTTATTACTCAAGAGAATAACAATTTGATTACAAACTGGCTTGTTTTCCACTAATTTCACTGCAGAGCTGAGGAAAGCAATTTCTCGCACAGAATCTGAGGACAATTGAAGCATTAAAATGCTGACGGGGAAAGACAAATACAAAGATCTGGACACCTGGTGGCTTTGTAAAAACAGGGAAGATGTAAATGTGAGTGCGCAAGTGAGATTAAAGAGGCTCTGTCACCAAGTTCAAACCTACCCTACCAGGCATATAACCTGGTAGGGCTGATGACGCTGATAAAAGCCATACCTTTTATTCTGAGCTCCCAGGTCCGTTTTTGCAGAAAAATAAACTTTTAAAAATATTCAAATGAGCCATTGAGCCGTCCGAGCACTGCTTTAGCTACGCCCCTTTTCTTGCCTAATGCTGGCTGCCTCCATTAAATAACGCCCCCTTGCCACTTGATTGACAGCGCTAGACCCACCGGTCTAGCACTGAGATCCAGCGCCTGCGCACTCGCCAGCTTGCCGGCACGTGCGCACAGGATCTTTTCTTTCCTGTCATGGCTTGTGACATCACTTCTTCTGCGCACGCGCCGCCACGTCATTGAACCCAGAACTGGCAGTGCGTGCACAGAAGAGATTTTGGCTTTTATCAGCGTCATCAGCCCTACCAGGCTATATGCCTGCTAGGGTAGGTTTGAACTGGGTGACAGAGCCTCTTTAAAGAAGAACTCCCGCAAAAATTTTTATTCTCTCACCTGTTAGAAAGGTGCATGATATAATCTGTAGTGAATGTCATTTTCTTATCAGAGGCTGTTTCTGTGAGTAAAAACCTCTCTTCTTATTGTAGCTGGGTCATGTGACCAACTCCCTGACCTCCAACTGACCCAGGACAGAAAGCCAGTAACTGCTCTATTCATTCCTATGGGAGCCTCACTTTCAGTCTCATAGGAATACATAGAGAATTAGACTTCCTGTCCACACATAAGTCTCTGTGTGAGTTGGTGGGTCTAATTGCTGGTCACATGACACAGATAAAAAACTTCAGGATGATAGAAGTCAAAAATTCAGACACTGGTAAGAAAATGACATTCACTACAGATTACATCATGTACATTTCTAGCAGGACATGGAATAAAATTTTTGTCTGGAGTTCTTCTTTAAGTCTCCTCATGCACACTACTGTATAAGTATAAAGCTGTTATGGGTGCCTATAGACTATGGAGTCCTACTGCACCCTGGTATGCCTCCAGTTTCACATAGAGAAATACAGGGTTTTTATTCTGTCAGATTCCAGATGAATCCAACAGAAAACAACTGTGCCACGTTTTATCAAACACCTTTTCATCAAGCTATTCTCCTTGTTGGATGGATAACTTGTATGGCAATTTATAAAGCTTTTTACTATGGAGCCACATACTATGTTCACACTGCATTGTATGTTGAAGGGATACATTACAAAATTTTTCTAATTACCCCTAAGGGATGCCACTGTATCTCATACATCCCCATTGACTCCCATTTAGTGTTGAGCGAACTTTGCGTTTCAAGTCGGTGTACAAGGTTCGGGTTATCAAAGAATTCTGTTATGGATTCCGCTATCACGGACCATAACTTTTGGTCTGTGGTAGAGGAATCCATAACGGAATTCTCAGATAACCCCAACCTTATACGCTGAACTTGAAACCAAAAGTTCGCTCAACACTACTCCCATTCTAAAAAAAATGTATATTGTGTCTTTGTGCGAATAACCTTTGCGCCACAATCTGTGACAGATGTACACTAACCAGTGGCATATCGGTTTGTAAATGACCCCCTATGTGCTTTCTCAGTGCATATGGTATATATACACAGTGTGAACATAGTTTTATAGGACTAGTGTTTACATAGTAGCATATAATCATTTATAACATAGGGTGCGGTTGTTGTGCATTGTCTATGTCTGATTATCACATGGCATGCTATAATAGGTATATTTATGGGATGCATCACAGTACTTGAGGGAATCCTTGGATGAAGGTACACATGGCAACTTAACTGATGTTTCGTCACATACTTTATTGGCAGCATTTCTATCGGGGCCACACATAAAAGGGGTACAGGGGTAGCACAGAGGCCAAGTGATCACTTAATTTGTGGAACAAGAAACCAGTAAGTGTTCAACTTGCATCACCACAGAGGACATGTAAGAAGCTATGCAACTTTTTAAAAGACCCCTTCAGAGTTGCTGGACTCTTGGAGGAGTTCATACTTACCTGGTCTCCACTGCTAGGTTGTGGCAGCCTTCAGGGTCTCTGGGAATTAACATACTGCTGTAGGCAATCAGTGTCTAAAGATGAACCAAATTTATCGTCCGTCATGAGCTACTTTGATAAATCTGGTGCATCTTCAGACTGTCTAGTCTTATAAATATGAGACAGGATTAATAAACCTGCGCCAGTAGTTGTTAACTAGTCGGGATTCCACTGCACAGGTTAAGATGACAGGCAATTATTAATAGTTTTCCTGCTCAGCTTTATAGCAAGATGTAACTATCTTATAGGGGTATTCCGGTTATTTGAGGATACCCCTTATACACAGGATAGGGGATAACTATTAGACTGGTGGTGGTCCTACCACTTGTGTGTGCCTGCTGCATTCATTCTTATGGGAAGTTGTCCAGGATAATTAAAAATCTTGGATCACCCCTTTAAAGGTAATATACAACTGTTGCCCCTACTACTGTATATATATCTTCTTATATTATAAAAATGAGTTTCTGTCTTTCTGTCCGTCTGTCTGTTTGTTCTTTATGCACGACCAAACTACTGGACCGATCTTCACCAAATTCTTCACACAGGTACATCAGGTGTCCGGGAAGGTTTTAGACCGGGTCTCAGCTCTCCAGGACATACCGTTCCTGAGATATTCTCAAAAAATGACCTACATTAGCCAATATTAGTCTGGAAGTCTTTCTCTTCAAATCCCAACTGCCATACTCATACCTCCCAACTTTGAAAAGAGACAAAGAGGGACATATTGGGCAATTTTTTTCAGCACTAGACCACGCCCCTAACTCTGCCCACTATAAGCTAATCTCACCCAGTCCCCTTACTGCACGGGGATAATAAACACAGTGATGTCAGAGATAATAAACACAGTGGTGTCACAGTACAGGGATAATAAACACAGTGATGTCACAGTACAGGGATAATAAACACAGTGATGTCACAGTACATAGATGATAAACACAGTGATGTCACAGTACAGGGATAATAAAAACAGTGATGTCACAGTACATAGATGATAAACACAGTGATGTCACAGTACAGGGATAATAAAAACAGTGATGTCACAGTACAGGGATAATAAACACAGTGATGTCACCGTACAGGGATAATAAACACAGTGATGTCACCGTACAGGGATAATAAACACAGTGATGTCACAGTCCAGGGATAACATACACAGTGATGTCACAGTACAGAGATAATAAACACAGTGATGTCACAGTACAGAGGCCCACAGGCCCTGGCATAGCCTGTTTCTTACACACACATATCTAGGTTTACTCCAGGTTTCCATAACAACCCAGCCATTTTCCTTCACTGCTGTAGGTCAGCTTTAGGCTTGGGTTACACAACGACAATAAGTCGCACATCATAGGGCACAACTACACTGCTACATGTGTCACGCGACAATTTTTATAATGATAGTCTATAGTGTTGCACTGCGACAGTAGCACAAAAATCCGTCGTGAATGGATTTTTTGCGAATGTCATGTCGCAGTTGCAGCATGTTACAATAAGTCGCAGTGCGACACTATAGCCTATTATTATAAAAATTGTTGCGCGACATTGGTGCAACAAAATAACACACGACACGTCATCGTGTAGCCCTAGCCTTAAAGGGGCAGAGCGCTGTGGAGGTCACTTTTAAGGGGCAGGGACCATTCTTAAAGGGGAAGCTGCTGTGTAGGTCACTGTTAAAGGGGCGGGCACTGTGGTGGTCACTGTTAAAGGGGCGGGCACTATGGAGGTCACTGTTAAAGGGGTATTCACTGTGGATGTTACTGTTAAGGGGGCTAGCACTGTGGAGGTCACTGTTAAGGGAGCAGGGTACCGTGGCGGTTACTGTTATGGGAACGGGTACTGTGGCAGTCACAGTTAAAGGGATGGGTGCTATGGAGGTCTCTGTTAGAGGGGCAAGGAACAGTGGAGGTCATAGAAAAGGAGACAGACCCCTATGGAGGGCAGTGTTAAGGGGCGGGCCCCTGAGGAGGTCACTGTCAAGGGAGTGGGGTGGGGTGAGGTCACTGTTATTAGCGATACTGTCGATATCTTTTAACGACACACAAAAACATTAAATGAAATAGATGAAATATACCCGTGCGAAGCCGGGTCCTTCTGCTAACAGTACGCATTGGGGTAACAGTACTTTTGTGTTATTGCTATACAGATGCTACTGTCTATTGCAGATGTGCACATTTATTTTCAGTCTTATTGTGACTACAGGTGTCCATAAAATGGCAAGCTGACAATAAATGTATCACGCCTGGTGCAGGTACATTTTCTTTGCAGAGCTTGTGGAGAATGTGACAAATTTAGGTAGAGGTGCAGGCCACTCATTTGGCGCTTCCCCCCGCGTGACAGTCTAAAATCTATGGTAGCTAGGAGGTCTATATTCAGGCCAGAAAACTGACGTGAATAAAGATAAAGGTAGCTGGCCTGTTAAAACTCCCGCCCCCCTTCTGAAAAGTGGCATGAAGGGGCGTATATAAAATAGTAAATGTCCCCCCATATTTTTCTTTATATTTACATTGGAAAACTGGCAGCACATAGGAAGGAGCATGACCAAGAACACCACATCCTACCTTCCGTCCCCAGGCCTGGCACCAACCATTGACTGCATCAGTTCTACCAGGAGTGCTCCTTTAAATAAACTAGTTGCCAATTTAACCTGACAAAAGAGAAAAAAAAAGCCTCTCTGAAACCATGAGTGGTATTCGATTATTTTCCAGAATCAATTCCCCACATGTAGTTTGGTTCTAATTATATCCACGGATAATGTTTCTTGTAAGGAAGGGGTCTGAGCTATTCTGAAATCCAGCTAGTGATTATATTAGCATTCCAGTAGTGAGAGGACTCCACAACTAAGGACCATTCCTTTGCTGATGTTTCCTGTCCAGGTAATGCTCGTAGAATTCACATCAGGAAACTAGGTTTTATATCTCCATTACATAAGGTGAACTAGTGTTGGGAAATCCCTTTTTGTTACAAGGGTCTCCTGTTGATAAGGTGATCAGTGTGTTTGGCTGCTGTGATCCGCAGTTATCAGCTGTAATATGTGGAGGACCATAAAAAAAGTGTTCACTGTCCTTGCAGCACCACCATCAGGAAAAAGGAAGCATTTAGGGCTGAGTCATATGACCTGACCTGAACTGACTGCATCATAGTAATTTATGTAATTAAGGCTACTTTCACATCTGCGTATTTGCTGGATCCATCATGGATCAGCAAAAACGCTTCCATCATAATAATACAACTGGCTGTATCCATTATGAACGTATCCGGTTGTATTATCTCCATAATACCCATAATGGACATCAGGTAATTGGTGCCACCTTTACACCGTCAAATAATCACTATTGAGCGTTCCCATGAAATGCTTTTTAGTGATTATTTGATCGAGAAAATCGGCCTCAAAGAGGTTGTCTCATCACAGACAATGGGGGCATATTGCTAGGATATGCCCCCATAGTCTTATATGTAGGTGCAGACCCACACTTATATCGGGAAAGTAGCCCAGCAAGGTGGTGGCTGGAGGACTCCTGTCTGGCCACCATCAAGCTCTCTCCCCATAGAAGTGAATGGAAGTGCACCATACATGACTGGCCATCGCTCCCATTCACTTCTATGGGACCGCCTGAAAATAGCCAAGACAGCGCTCGGCTATTTTCCCTGGCCCCATAGAAAATCAATGGACGCCAGCTGTGCATGCCCAGTGTACTCTCCAACACTTTCGGGGCTCCGTTCTCAATATAGGTGCGGGTCCAAGCGATATGCCCCCATTGTCTGTGATTAGACAACCCCTTTATGATGGAGTCGGTTTGGGTCAGGCGACCTGAGGTTGGTTCGGGAGATGCGGCTGACACAAGAGCCATGTCTCCTGGACCGAGCGTGGTCATGTGATCCTTGCAGCGAATTCTCCAACAGGGTATTACAAAATGGGCTTTCTAAAATAGACATACCCTTCCACATTTGCTCTGCATTGATAAAGGAGGCTTAATTTGCTTAGTGCATGTAGTGTTCAAAATGTCTAATCTGCTCTGTGTTACCACTGTTCCCCAAGAGACAGGCCATAACCAATATGTGAAAAAGCAAAATAGGATATATTAAAATGGCATCATCTCCTGAAGGCAATGAGTGGGTTAACAGACTGGGCACAGAGCCGTTAATCTTTCTATAATGCCAGCCCAGTACGCATAGAGTTGGGCTGTACCTCCGTCTGACATATCGTTCTTAGCATTTTATTTTACACTGCAGCAAAGTAATGTTGTCCAACTCTAGAGCTTAAGTCATATCACACCAGTGGTGCCAAATGCTGTAACCGTGTTCCTTTCCTTCTGAAGGACTTTGGCACAAGTTAGAGAAAACACCCGGGACTCTGCGTTTTGAACAAGGGAATCGAAAGAGTAACGTTCTTTGACAAAGTCATAAGGATACGTGTGAATGGAATTAGAGGTGTTTACTGCCTTGGTCAGGTTTCAAAGGGTTAACTAAAGAATGTATGGAAAATGCTGTATTTATCTCATACAGGATGTAGATATACGGTATATTACTATCAGTACTTTATAGTTATTCTAGTATCCTGGATATGTGATCCTATACTATAGTTATTAATACATCATAGGCCAACATATGTCTGTAATGCTGAATGCATGAATGGCGTAAATTCTGTTAAAGTGCTATAAGGAAAAAGAGTGGCAACAATAATGTAGGTATAATACAGTATTACTGAAGTAATAAGGAGTACTTTGTACAGATGAAAAGCTGCAGATTTTCTGTTGCAGAATTTTAGCAATACGCATTCCTCATGTTTTGGAAACTGACCTGTGGTGCAGATCCTAAATCTGCAACATGTTAATTTATGCTGCAGATTTTCATTGCAGATTTCACCCATTGCAGTGAAAAGAGTGAAGTGCAGATTCCTTGCTGCAGCAAATCTCAGTGTGAACATACCATAAGGCTACCTGCACACGTTGCGGATTACTGGTGGTTTTTCCAAGCAGAAAAACTGCAGTGTAATACAGTACCAGCAAAGTGTATGAGATAAGACAAGTATCATGTATACTTTGTTTTTTATTTCCATGCGGAAATTGACCTGTCGTGTGGAATTTGAAGTCTACAGCATGTCAATTGTTTGTGCAATTTTTGGTGCAGATTTCACTCTTTTCAATGGAATGGTGAGATTTGCAGGAAAATTGCATCAAATCCGCAGCAAACACATGCAGATTTTGATGCAGCTTGGGTGCAGAATTTCTGCAAGTCTACCCATACCCGCGTGGAGGCAGTCCAAAGATAACTGCACATGACGCTCATTACGCACGATTTTTGTACGGGAAAATAGCAGCATAATACAGTACCAGCAAAGTGAATGAGATCATGTACACCTTGCAATTTTCTTCCATGCAGAAACTGACCTGCCATGCAGATTTTAATGTCAGTGAGTTGTCACACCTTCTTTTGAGTGGTATTCAATGGGATTGTTACATGGACTAGACTTCAATGGGATTGTTAAATGGGTTGTCTCACTTCAGCAAATGGCATTGCTGGTCATGACATCATTGAAGGTCCTTGCAAGCTATGGTGAATGGAGTGTTTCTTCTCTGCCTGGTCCTGTCAATCAACAGAGCCTCTAGGAGCAGGGGTAACGCCCCTTGCACCTAGAGGCCTTATTAGCATAAAATAAAAGTTCATTTTATATAAAAATGGGGGCACCAGTAAATAAAACAGATATATATTTGGAATCAGGTGACATTAGCACATCTCTAATGTCAGCCTGATTCATACCGAAAAAACTGGTGACAGAAACCCTTTAAGGTTCTTGCCTTTAATGTAGATGATTGTGAGTTCGATTCTAGCCTCATTTAAACAATAGAGGCTAAATAAAACTTAAATACACAGGGTGTCCCTAACAGTGGAATGTTTGATTTTTGTTGAGAAAAAAATGGCGCAAAATGTAAAATATGATCAAATAACATGCATATTAACTCCCACCGACCTTTTTAACTTGTGCAACCAGTACTTTTTTATTGGGAAAGGTGGCAACCCTAACAGCACCCACGTTCAGGACGTCTATAGGCCGCTCACTGCAGCAAGCTAAGCCTCATCAGGACTCACTTAGTAAAAAATTATTTTTTTCTTTTCATTGCGATATTCTGACCCTCATAACTATTTTATAGTTATATCTACGGAGATGTGTGGATGCTCATTTTTTGCGGGACGAGCTGTCATTTTTGACAATATCATTTTGCGGTGTGTATGACTTGATTACTTTTTATTCAATTTTCTTGGGAGATAAATTGATGAAAAAACATGAATCTGCCTTTTTTTAAAAAATTTCTGTTACGCCATTCACCATATGGGCTAACTTTTTAAAATATTTTAATAGTATGGGCGTTTTTGCCTGCAGCGATGGCCATAATGCTTTTTTTTGCAATTTTTTATTTTGGGGAATGGGGATAATTTTAATTTTTAGTTATTTTTTATATTTTCAAAACTTTTTTAATTTTTTTTTAAACTTTTTGTTAAGTCCCCCAAGTGGACCACAACTTACAATCATCACATGTTAATTGCTCCATTATTCTGTATAGAAATTACAATATCACAGTACGTTGCTGCCACCTAGTGGCCTGAACTGGGATATGCCAACAATGAGCCTGGAAGCCTAGTACAGGCTGTGGCTTATTTATAGAACAGGGTGCTTTCCCCAATCTCCGCTGCGGGAAAGCGTACCTAAAGAGGAATCCCATGCTTCCGGTTTTTAACACTCTCAGATGCCGTGAGTGAGGGGAACTCATTGCTGTGAGGGGAGGGGGAATGTGGTTTATTCTGGGGCCATGAGGGTGAAGAACTGTGTGAGGAGCTTTATGGGGTGTAAATCTGTGAGGGAGGGCAAGAATCGACAGAATGTAACTGTGTTGTTAGCACATTATTACAAGATTTGGGGCCCCACTTTTGATTTTGCCCAGGGCCACATTTTGTCTAAAACCGGCCCTGACTATAGGTAAAAGCGCTGGCCTATGCGCAGTCCTGCAGTCCCAGCCATCAGAGATGGTTTGGGGTGAGCTGAACCGCAGAGTGAAGGCAAAAGGGGCTAAGCATCTCCTTCAAGACTGTTGGAATACCATTTCAGGTGACTACCTCTTGAAGCTCATCAAGAGAATGCCAAGAGTGTGCAAAGCATATTTTCAGTTGTTTCACACTTTTTTGTTAAGTATATAATTCCACATGTGTTAATTCATAGTTTTGATGCCTTCAGTGTGAATCTACAATTTTCATAGTCATGAAAATACAGAAAACTCTTTGAATGAGAAGGTGTGTCCAAACTTTTGGTCTGTACTGTATTTCTCACAATTCCATTACAAAGAGGCAAAATCCATGTGTTAGGCCTTGTTCACATTTCTGTGTCAGTGTCACGTCCGTAAAAAAAGTGTATGTGTTTCATCCATGAAGCTGTCCGTGAAGGATCCGTGGTTGGTCCGTGTGTCTGTTTTTACCATCCGTGTGTCATCCGTAATTCACTGACGTTGCTCAGCTGAAAATTAATTTTCAAAGAATCTCCTATTAGTCTTCAGTGAAAACGGACGCAATACGGACGTGTGTCAGTGATTTGCACTGACCCATAGACTTCAATGGGCGTGCTTGATCCGCATTACGGATCAAAGTAGTGCACGTCTCTGTGATTTTTTTACTGACCCAAGCTCAGTAGAAAAATGCTGAAATGTGAACAGACACACTTAAATCAATGGGTGCGTGTGCTGTCAGCAGAAACTTCGGACAGCACACGTCAGTGAAAAACGAACAAGGCCTTACTTGCAGATTTTCCTGTGCAGCAGAATTCACTCTGTCATAAATTGATTTGCCTTGGATTATGTGTGGATTTTTTACGCAGTGTGTGGAAGAAATTTGGTAAAATCCTATGTACGTTGCTGCTTACAGGGAAATTTCCTGGTGGGACAATGCCCAAGTGACCGTCTGAGCCCTCCTCATGGCCAGCCAATTAAAGTTTTTGGGGATGTATTTTGTGCTTCTGTGCTATTTGGCTCTGTTGTGGTGATATAATGCCCCACAATATGGTATTGCTGGCCCTGCCTTCCTTCAGTTCAGACCCAACTACCAAACTAGGCCACTTTTAGTATTTTTTCCAGGGCCACTTTAAGTTCCCAGTCCGCCCCTGGTTCAGTGTATCAGCCCCTGTGGCCATAACCTAAAGTTAAATTTCCACATAATGGGGGTCATTTATCAAAGACTGGCTTTTTACACTGGTCTTGGATAGCTTCTGCCATGCTATAAATATTAGTGAATTTTTGGGGCTAACAGCCCTGACCAGTGGCAAGGACACTGTAAAAACACCGTCTTGCAACTTTTTTATGCCAAACGGGCATCAGTAAATGGCCCCCAATGGCTGCGGTTTTGCCACAAGTTTCTCGGAAAGTGCAGATGAACCACATGAATACGCCACTTTTGTACTGCACATTTGCAACTTTTTCAATGGCACTTGCACAAACATTTTTGCGCAATTACCATTTCTACGTCCCACCACATTTATCATCTTCTATGCCAATATTCTGGTGTAGAACAGTGAATACTGAAGTAGTTTTTTGGCAACATGCATATTTCCAGGTGTAAATATTAGTGCATTTGCCGGGGCGAGGATGGTCTAAAAATACAGCGTATGGCAAAATATTGTTGCACGGGTGTTATAAAGTCACAAAAAGGGGCAGTGTTAGATTTCAGTTCAGGCAAAGTTCAAGTGCACAGACTGCAAGATGCTGCACTTAATTTATGATGAGGTGTACGCTGCCCATGTTATCATAGTCCGGCATACTAGGCTATGATAAATCTGCCCCTATGTGTTTCACCTGCGCTTGTCATGCAACAATCTGCTTTAGGCCTCGTTCATATTTCAATTTTTTACTGACATTTTCTGTGGACAACACACGTACCCATTGATTTAAATGTGTCTGTTCACATTTCAGTAAAAAAATCATGGAGACGTGCACTACTTTGATCCGTGATGCGGATCAAGCACACCCATTGAAGTCTATGGGTCCGTGAAAATCTCTGACACACATCCGTGTTGTGTCCATGTTGTGTCCGTTTTTCACTGAAGACTAATAGGAGATTCTTTGGAAATTAATTATCAGCTGAGCAACGTCAGTGAATTACGGATGACAAATGGATGGTAAAAACGGACTCACGGACCAACCATGAATCCTTTATGGACAGCTTCACGGATGAAACACATACGCTTTTTTTACGGACGTGACACTGACACGGAAATGTGAACGAGGCCTTAAACTGCTGTAGTTTATGGCCATGTGGAACAATATTGCTCTGTAGCTGCTACATGGAAAACCAGAATAAGGCCACATTTCTGTGTCAGTGACACGTCATGAAAAAAGCGTACGTGTTTCATCCATGAAGGATCAGTGGTTAGTATTTGTGTCCGTTTTTACCATCCATGTGTCAGCAGTGGTGCGGGGTAATTACAGCTTTTCTCACCATTCATACAATGGGTTGCAAGTAAACATTGATAGAATGCTGCATCTGCATGAGCGCCCCCTTTAAACAGCTAATGAACCGGGGTGCTGAGAGTCCAATCCGCCCACCGCTCTGATACTGATGACCTATCCTAAGGATAGGTCTTTAATCCCATGAAACCACAATACCCCTTTGATTTTCTACAATTCAAGGGTAGTTATAGTTACAGGTGTGCGGTAATATTGCTGTGAAACGGTAGTAATAATTCTCTACAGATTGGTGGTAGTAATGCAGTGACAGCAAATATGTAGTAATACGTTTACACAGGTGTGGGGTAGTAATGTAATTAAAGTATGAAATGTAGTAATAATTCTGTACAGATGGATCGTAGTAGCCTATGGTAACATAGTAATAATTCCATGTCCGAGGAGGGTTGTAGTGCACTTCTGAGGGCCAGTTATAATTGTAGGTAAAGGTTTGTAAAATTTCTGTACTGCGGTAAGTAATGCAGTGATACTGAGCAGGCAGACTGTGGTAATGTAGTAATAATTCTGAACACGTCATTCGTAGCAACCTAGTGATATTGTACAGGAGGAGTGTAGTAATGCTCTAAAGAAGGGCAGGAATATTTTCGTACAGGTGGATGGTGATAGTAATGAAATAAAAGACTGTAATGCTGTTATAAAGGTCAGTACACTATGACAGTCATGCAGTAATACCATACAGCTAGAAGGTAGTATTGCAGTAAGAATAGCCAGAAATACTTTGTAGTTATCATTTATCGTGTATGGACAGTTGCAGTTTGAGATGAGCGAATTTCATATTTAGAAATTTGCTTCCGTTTCATTTGGCGGTAAAAGGTGAATTGCGTTATGGATTCCGTTGCCACGGACCATAACGCAATTCTATGACTGTATGCATAACTGAATGCCTTTAGAGACATTCCGTCATAATAGAAGTCTATGGCCTGCATAACGGATCCGTCTGGTCTCCTTTATGCAGGGGAATCCTCTGCAGCTATTATGATGGAATTAATAACGTAATGCCTTTAAAAACATTCCATAATGCAATTCACCTTTTACCACCAAACGAAGCGTGAACGAATTTCATAACATGAAATTCGCTCATCTCTAGTTGCAGTATTGCTTGTGCAGGGAAGCATTTAAAGGTCATAAAATATCCATGCAAGAAATCTGATTCTGAGTCATTCACGTAAACTTTATATTACATATGATAGATGAAAGCTGCAATGATACAAAAGAAAGAAAAAATAGAATAAGGACACATGGGGGATGAAGAGTCATTTAGCCAGTTAACCCTGATATCAATGTGGAAAAGGTTATAATGCAGAGTTGACAGAAAGTTCTACTGTACTTGGGCTCCTCTTTCACTAGTCCAGAGAGATTCTGCTGGAAGAAGTCCAGAGAACATGATTTATCTCACTGCAGAAATCCCACCAGGCGGCTCCTTTTATTTCTCCCATCTCTCTCCAGAAGGAACTTGAGGGCAGCACGTCAGGAGGCTGGGCTGTGGAAATGCAGAGGGCTCAGCCTCCCCCCATACACACTGCACTGCAGGTCTGAGAGTTAGCTGTGAAATGCATAAGTGGTGACTAGTGGAGAACATGTGGGAACTGCATGCTATCTCCGGTACATGGATTCTTCAGTGCGTCTATACTACTACACAAGAACGATACAATATTACAACCAACCAAGTATATATCCAGTGACTACAAATATTACTCTATTCATATTCACACAAAATTCATGCATTAGTCAAGATATTAGTCACACCAATTCTAGATGTGTAGATGGAAATATAAATGACATTATCGAAGAAACAAAGAAAAATAACATATTGTCAGTCTTCATTGTTAATGGCCGCTCAGCACCTTCAATATGAAAGGCAGCTAAGGCTAATTGGCTGAACGGTTCTTGACCGCAGCAAGGCCGCAACCTTACCATATCACGGCCGCTTTGTGTGGCCGTACCCTAACATTGACCCATACAAGTTAATGGCAGTATGCACACAGCCACACAGCGTTTTCTTTTCATGGATTTGCATGCCCCAACCAAGAATCTTACCGCAGGACCTATACTTGTCCATTTATGTAGATGAGAATAGCCTTTACATGGAAGCTATTCGTTTTCAAGTATTATATTTTTGGGACACTGACAACTGGACACGACCATGTGCATGAAGCCTCCGGCTGCGTTATAAATGGAGGACATGTAGAAAGGAAAGACTGAATCTTAGGGGCTATTCACAAGTCTGAAACCGTACGTCCATATGTATTATCAGGGGCGTAACTAGAAATGACTGGGCCCCACAGCAAATTTTTGAACAGGGCCCCCCCCTCCAGCAACTTCTTCGCAACCCCCGCTCTTGTGGCTAGTTAAGATTGCCGTCTCAGACGAGGTCCAGAAGCTGCTCCAGCCGTTTCCTACAGTGACACTGTATATAATGTCCTTTTTTAATATTGTTGAGGGAGCTCTGACAGTAAAATCTTTTAGTACTCCTCCTGGGTGGGCCCCAAAGCAGCTGCTTCCCCTATAGCTACATCCCTGTGTATTATACCGACATGTTTGTGTGTGTCCCAGTGCGACTGTCAGTTTTCACTAACCTGAACTCACAGCATCATAGAGATTAGAGATGAGCGAGCACTAAAATGCTCAGGTGCTCGTTTCGAATAACGAACCCCATTGAAGTCAATGGGAGACTCGAGCATTTTTTGCAGGGGACCAAGGCTTTGCCTAGGGAAGACTGGGTGAAAACCTGGAAACCTCAGAAAATGATGGAAACACCACGGAAATGGACAGGAAACAGCAGGGGCAGCATGCATGGATGCCTCTGAGGCTGCCTAATCCCACCATTACCCCAAATTCTCAGGCAACAGCCTGGTGGTTACCCTCATGGCAATTGTGCTCACCCAGACCAAGAAAGGCGAGGCAAATACCCATCACATGTTAGGGAAGCACCCAACTAGGTGCAACGAAGGTCCATCACCGCCAATTTTCAGGGACACGGTAATGGTGACCCACTTAAAAATGCTGCCTGACAACCTGGTGGTGAACCCCTGATTGTCTGTCTTTCAATAAGATTGCAGTGTAAAGCATGGTGGTGAGCCTCAGTAATAAGATTGCAGTGTAAAGCATGGTGGTGAGCCTCAGTATGACTTTTTAGATGGAGATTGCATGTGGTCACGTACTCCCTGGAACCCCATAGTCACCCCTTCTCTGATGTGCTACCCCAGAACATTCTCTGCCCTAATTCGCAAGACCTTTTGCAGTCTCAGTGTGCTGACAGTGGGGATTTACCAGTGTTGTCTGAGTAGGTGGTGGACAATGGCGAGACACAGGTGTCGGGGGGTGAGGTAGTTGAAAGTGAAGCAAGTTACAGTGGGGACTCCTTGGGGGGACTTTCTCATGATGGGACAGATTCAATTGTGTTTAGAAAGGCTGATGGGCTTCCGTCAGGACTGTGTGTATAGAACCCCATGGCCTTTCATAAAAATAGTCTGGCGATGACCCCAAGGCAATTTTCAGGGACGCGGTAATGGTGACCCACTTAAAAATGCTGCCTGACAACCTGGCGGTGAACCCCTGATTGTCTGTCTTTCAATAAGATTGCAGTGTAAAGCATGGTGGTGAGCCTCAGTAATAAGATTGCAGTGTAAAGCATGGTGGTGAGCCTCAGTATGACTTTTTGGATGGAGATTGCATGTGGTCACGTACTCCCTGGAACCCCATAGTCACCCCTTCTCTGATGTGCTACCCCAGAACATTCTCTGCCCCAATTCGCAAGACCTTTTGCAGTCTCCATGTGCAGACAGTGGGGATTTACCAGTGTTGTCTGAGGAGGTGGTGGACAATGGCGAGACACAGGTGTCGGGGCGTGAGGTCGTTGTATGGGAAGCAAGTTACAGTGGGGACTCCTTGGGGGGACTTTCTCATGAAAGGGACAGATTCAACTTGGGTGGATCAGGCACAGGAACAGATCAATTTTTTTTTTTTGTGTTTATTTAACTTTTATTTAGCACAAATAACCACAGAGATATTTATTCGTTCTCTTCGCTGCGCAGTCTGGCGTTGGGGTTCGTCACTTTGATGGCGAGCTGTGCCGCTCTCTCCATAATGGTCTTTCAGTTCTTTGAGGAGACGTTGAGGAGATCAGTGAAATTCAGTGAATGACGACGCAGGACCCCAACTTAAAAATTTAGCATCAACCGGTACAGTCGTAAATTATGAGCTTGATCAAGTGTGGCATGTGTTCTCTGTATTCTTCTCAGTTTATTACCATATATGGCAGCTATCCGGAAAAATAGTTTGGAGAGAGAGAAAGATAGGAAAAAGACGTAAATTGTTTGGAGAGAGGGCCTGTAGGTGGACCTCCGGAAAAATTGTTTGGAGAGAGGGCCTGTAGGTGGACCTCCGGAAAAATTGTTTGGAGAGAGGGCCTGTAGGAGGACCTCCGGAAAAATTGTTTGGAGAGATGGCCTGTAGGTGGACCTCCGGAAAAATTGTTTGAAGAGAGGGCCTGTAGGGGGCCCTCCTGAAAAATTGTGGTAAAAGAGTGCCAGTTGGACCTCTAAAAAATGGCGTTTTTTTGGTCAGCGTTAGGAAAAGACGAAATGGAGGAGGAGGAGTAGAGAAGAGGAATCGGATACATAAGTAATGTTAATCTTTAGCTGCTTTCCCCCGGAGGAGATTTGAATTCCGGTGAAATCCAGGCTTTGTTCATTTTAATAAGC
>ONZH01011095.1:0-66059 GCA_900303285.1 Rhinella marina
CGCGAGGGTAGCAGTCAGGCTGTGTGCGTCCCATTGGTTCAGCGCGGATGGGGCGGGAGAGGAGGCGGAAGAGGAAGAGGAGGAAATGGCAAGTGATCCTTCTGGTGGGGGCAGTGAGGTCATGCCTATTCAGAGTCTGGCACACATGGCTGACTTCATGCTGGGCTGCTTTTCCCGGGACACACGTGTTGTCCGGATAGTGGAGAACAAACTGTACTGGTCTTCGCACTCCTGGACCCCCGGTATAAAGATAACGTCTCCTCTTTATTCCGGTAGAGGAGAGGACGAATCGATTGCTGGAATACCAGAGGGAACTCGTGCAGAACATGATGGAGATTTTCCCACCCACCATCGCTGGCGGCAGAGAGGAGAGGGTCTCCCAGAGTCCCACAACATCTATCAGGCCCACAGCCACCAGGGGAACACTCTCCAAGGTGTGGGACACGTTCATGGCACCCCCTCGTGCAACTTCCATCACTGCGGGGCCCGCTATCAGCAGGAGGGACAAGTATTGGCGGATGTTGCGGGAAGTACCTGGCAGACCGTACCCCTGTCCTCCCCGATCCCTCGGCGTCCTACACTTACTGGGTCTCCAAGTTGGACACGTGGCTGGAACTGTCCCTGTACGCCTTGGAGGTGCTTGCCTGCCCTGCCGCCAGCGTGCTATCAGAAAGGGTGTTCAGCGCAGCCGGGGGCATTATAACCGATAAGCGCAGCCGCCTGTCAACCGACAGTGCGGACAGGCTGACGCTAATCAAAATGAACAGCAAGTGGATTGACCCGGACTTTGCTTCTCCAACCGTGGAAAGCAGCCAAAAGTGAAGTGCCATCTGTATGAAGTGCCATTTCCTCCTCCACCTCCTCCTCCTCCTTAACCGCCGTAGAATTGCTCCGTAAATAAGAAAAATTTATATATTTATGGCTCACCTCTTGGGCCTCCACAAAATGTTTAAGAGGTCTCACCTCTTGGGCCTCCATATAATTTTTAACAGGTCTCACCTCTTGGGCCTCCACATAATTTTTAAGAGGTCTCACCTCTTGGGCCTGCACAAAATGTTTAAGAGGTCTCACCTCTTGGGCCTCCACATAATTTTTAAGAGGTCTCACCTCTTGGGCCTCCACATAATTTTTAAGAGGTCTCACCTCTTGGGCCTGCACAAAATGTTTAAGAGGTCTCACCTCTTGGGCCTCCACATAATTGTTAAGAGGTCTCACCTCTTGGGCCTCCACATAATTTTTAACAGGTCTCACCTCTTGGGCCTCCACATAATTTTTAACAGGTCTCACCTCTTGGGCCTCCACATAATTTTTAAGAGGTCTCACCTCTTGGGCCTGCACAAAACTGTTTAAGAGGTCTCACCTCTTGGGCCTGCACAAAATCTTTAAGAGGTCTCACCTCTTGGGCCTCCACAAAATCTTTAAGAGGTCTCACCTCTTGGGCCTCCACATAATTTTTAAGAGGTCTCACCTCTTGGGCCTCCACATAATTTTTAAGAGGTCTCACCTCTTGGGCCTGCACAAAATCTTTAAGAGGTCTCACCTCTTGGGCCTCCACAAAATCTTTAAGAGGTCTCACCTCTTGGGCCTCCACATCATTTTTAAGAGGTCTCACCTCTTGGGCCTCCACATAATTTTTAAGAGGTCTCACCTCTTGGGCCTCCACAAAATCTTTAAGAGGTCTCACCTCTTGGGCCTCCACATAATCTTTAAGAGGTTTCACCTCTTGGGCCTCCACAAAATGTTTAAGAGGTCTCACCTCTTGGGCCTCCACATAATTTTTAACAGGTCTCACCTCTTGGGCCTCCACATAATTTTAAAGAGGTCTCACCTCTTGGGCCTGCACAAAATCTTTAAGAGGTCTCACCTCTTGGGCCTCCACATAATCTTTAAGAGGTTTCACCTCTTGGGCCTCCACAAAATGTTTAAGAGGTCTCACCTCTTGGGCCTCCACAAAATCTTTAAGAGGTCTCACCTCTTGGGCCTCCATAAAATCTTTAAGAGGTCTCACCTCTTGGGCCTCCACAAAATCTTTAAGAGGTCTCACCTCTTGGGCCTACAAACAATTTTTAAGAGGTCTCACCTCTTTAGCCTCCACACAATTTTTAACGGGTCTCACCTCTTGGGCCTCCACATAATTTTTAAGAGGTCTCACCTCTTGGGCCTCCACAAAATGTTTAAGAGGTCTCACCTCTTGGGCCTCCACATAATTTTTAAGAGATCTCACCTCTTGGGCCTCCACATAATTTTTAAGAGGTCTCAGCTCTTGGGCCTCCACATAATTTTTAAGAAGTCTCACCTCTTTAGCCTCCACACAATTTTTAAGACGTCTCACCTCTTGGGCCTCCACAAAATTTTCCATGAGCCTCTGGCCAGCCCACGGCCTCTTCCTGCCTTTTGCAGTCCTACGCATCCCTCCACATCCCCACTGCTTTACCTGCTAGACATGACACTGGGCCAGGTCGGGTCACTGATATCTCTAGCGCCAACAATTTGGGCATTTTAAGGCTTCTGCATGTGTTTGAGTTGTTTTTACATTTTAAAGAAGACATGTCTGACCACATTTCACACACACACACACACAATGACAATTAGGGGTGGGGTCTATTTGCTTTCCCCCTTGCCTATGCCATCTGTGGTTGTCATAGGCAACGTGATTTTAAGGGGTGCAGAATTTCATCTTCTTTTTGTCTAGTTTGGCTTGGGGTCCATGGCAATGTAGAGGAAAGGAGGTTTCCTTGTATGGTCTCACTTTACAGAGAGGTTAGATTGTCTTTGGAGTGTATTGTTGAGAGGCTGTGATAGTGGCGTAATAGTGCGACTTGGGCGCGTTATATGCACCCAGACATGCTTCCCCTGCTGTCCCAGTTGCATTCCAGCAGTGTTGGCATCCTTTTCTGAGGTTTCAGGGTGGACTTGGTGACCTCCAAGTGGTCGAATTGAGATTTCCAAGTGGCGAGCATTTTTTTCCCATAGACTTTAATGGGATTCGATATTCGGTCGAATAGTCGAATTTCGCGGTCTATTCGAATCGAATTTCGAACTTTCGAATATTTCACTACTCGCTCATCTCTATTAAGGATTGCTTCTACCAGAAGTGGAAGCGCAGTCTACTTATTTACAGTTTTATTGTGAACACAGAGAATTATAGTGTCAGTATGGGAAGCACGAGGATCGCAGCTCCTTCGGATTCTTTTTGAAGGCCCTGTCCTTGTATATTAGTGCCTATGCATGTGTAATTTTGTTTTTTAAATATAAATGTTTGCAAAAAAAAAAAAGTCCGTCATCGTCTAGGCAAGTAATAGATTCATGGGGGTTCTGAGTATATCTATGCTACAGTGTTTTACATGTAATTTCCTTTACATGTAGCTTCTTCACCCACTTATCACAGTTAGGGCAAAATTTAATCTGGCCATACACATTAGAATGATGTACTGTATGTCAGCCAAACCTGCTGATTTCGACATTAAAAGGGTTTTCTGGTCTTGGAGGCAACAACTCCTGTGTTCATAACCTGTGATTCTTACCTCACTCACCTGTCTGTGGTCCAACTGCTGCTCCATTTGCGGCAACTTCAGGTCTAGGAAGTGACTGGGTCCCCTCACTGCTGCAGCCCTTCACAGGCCTCAGTGGTCACATAGGTTTGATCGGCATATCACAGCTGTGACATATCATTTAAGCCGCTGTGACTTTTGAGCCCTATGACTAGCCATCGGTATCAAATAGGGTTAAGATGTAAAGGGGTTATCCAACCCTCCAACCCTTATAATGCCCCCTCTAATGCCTGGGCCTCTCACACAGATTGTACTTACCTTATAATGTATCTAATGAACAGAGTAGAATATTTAGCATGGGTGTAACTACTAAGCCAGCAGCCATAGCAGTTGTTATGGGCCCAACAATGAAGGGGCCCATTTGCGTTCAGACATAAGTGCCTTTAATGATGAATATGGAAATTGCGTGCCATGATTACTCCTGCTGGGTGCATTATCTCTTCTCTGTGGTATTATTTTTTTCATCATTTCTGTGCTGTGACATCACTGTATTATCCCTGTGCTGGGACATCATGTGTGCAGTATAGCTGCATGTGACCTCATATATGCAATAAAGTCATAGGTACATGTTGACTTTTTTTTCTGTGCACTATCCCTGTACTGTGACATCATTGTGTGTATTATCCCTATACTGTGACATCACTGTGTTCAATATATCCGTATTGTGACATTGCTGTGTGTATTATCCTTGTATACTGGGGAAACCAAAATGATCATAAGTAGAAATGTGCAAATTGATTCTAAATAAATCAAATTCGTTACAAAATTGAAGTTTTGGTGATTTGATTCAGATGAATCACACAAAATGGCACAGGGCAGAAAAGATAAAGATGGGGTATCACATGACCCTAGGTTAGGCTCTGGCCAGTGAGCTTGACAATCAGGACAGAGAATATGGACTTATCTATTACGCACTTGTAAATGTCCCAAGAAGAAAGGCCATTCTGAGCTCAGCCGCTGATGTGATAGGACTTGTCTGTCACACAGAAAGACACACATGACAGCAATTTTAGAAGTGTTAAGGATTTGGGAAGATACAGTGCCTTGAGAAAGTATTCGGCCCCCTGGAACTTTTCAACCTTTTGCCGCATTTCAGGCTTCAAACAAAAAGATATAACATTTTAAATTTTTGGTGAAGAATCAACAACAAGTGGGTCACAATTGTGCAGTGGAACGAAATTTATTGGATCATTTAAACTTTTTTTGTAATAATAAAACTAAAAAGTGGGGCGTGCAAAATTATTCGTCCCCCTTGCATTAATACTTTGTTGCGCCACCTTTTGCTGTGATTACAGCTGCAAGTCACTTGGGGTATGTCTCTATCAGTTTTGCACATCTAGAGACTGAAATTCTTGCCCATTCTTCCTTGCAAAACAGCTCGAGCTCTTTGAGGTTGGATGGAGAGCGTTTGTGAACAGCAGTTTTCAGCTCTTTCCACATATTCTCAATTGGATTCAGGTCTGGACTTTGACTTGGCCATTCTAAGACCTGGATACGTTTATTTTTTAACCATTCCATTGTAGATTTTGCTTTATGTTTGGGATCATTGTCTTGTTGGAAGATAAATCTCCGTCCTAGTCTCAGGTCTTTGGCAGACTCCAACAGGTTTTCGTCCAGAATGGTCCTGTATTTGGCTCCATCCATCTTCCCATCAATTTTAACCATCTTCCCTGTCCCTGCTGATGAAAAGCAGGCCCAAACCATGATGCTGCCACCACCATGTTTGACAGTGGGGATGGTGTGTTCAGGGTGATGAGCTGTGTTGCTTCTACACCAAACATATCGTTTTGCTTTGTTTCCAAAAAGTTTGATTTTGGTTTCATCTGACCAGAGCACCTTCTTCCACATGTTTGGTGTGTCTCCCAGGTGGCTTGTGGCAAGCTGTAAACAAGACTTTTTTATGGATATCTTTGAGAAATGGCTTTCTTCTTGCCACTCTTCCATAAAGGCCAGATTTGTGATTGTTGTCCTATGGACAGACTCTCCCACCTCAGCTGTAGATCTTGGTGTAGTGATCATGGGCCTCTTGGCTGCATCTCTGATCAGTCTTCTCCTTGTTTGAGATGAAAGTTTAGAGGGACGGCCGGGTCTTGGTAGATTTACAGTGGTCTGATACTCCTTCCATTTCAATATGATCGCTTGCACAGTGCTCCTTGGGATGTTTAAAGCTTGGGATATCTTTTGGTATACAAATCCAGCTTTAAACTTCTCCAGAACATCACGGACCTGCCTGGTGTGTTCCTTGGTCTTCATGATGCAGAACCCTGAGACTATCACAGAGCAGGTGCATTTATACGGAGACTTGATTACACACAGGTGGATTCTATTTATCTTCATCAGTCATTTAGGACAACATTGGATCATTCAGAGATCCTCAATGAACTTCTGGAGTGAGTTTTCTGAACTGAAAGTAAATGGGCCGAATAATTTTGCACGCCCAACTTTTCAGTTTTATTATTACAAAAAAAGTTTAAATGATCCAATAAATTTCGTTCCACTTCACAATTGTGACCCACTTGTTGTTGATTCTTCCCCAAAAATTTAAAATGTTATATCTTTTTGTTTGAAGCCTGAAATGTGGCAAAAGGTTGAAAAGTTCCAGGGGGCCAAATACTTTCACAAGGCACTGTATATTTAGTTAGGTAGACTGAATTATTAGAAATACAGGTTTTGATACTAGGGACAGGATAGGGTCAGTTAGGCCCACTTCACATGTATCAGTTGTGCCCGGCCAGCTATTTTAGCTGAGAGCTGGACACAACTGATATATGTGTACTGCACTTCGGTGCACAGATCCAGCGTGATGATGTTTACACTACTTGGCCCTGTCAATCAAAGGGCTGGGGGCTTGACAGCAGCAGGGAGATAGGAGCTTCTAGGAGTAACTGCAACAGCCCCAATGGGGGCTCATTTGCATTTATTAAAAGTTCCGTTTTCTCAGAAACGGGGCCTCAAATGGGGATGGGACCAAGACTGCTAGGTGATTCAGGTGGCAGAAAGCCTTAAAATAAATAAATTATTGAATCTTTTCCCACAAAACTATACATCAATCTACTTATCTGTCACGTACCGTGTGGTTATCGTGACACGTGTTTCATGTTGCTCATGTTTGTGCCCTGGTATTCCGGATTTGGTTGTATGCTGGTTGCCAGGGGCAACGTGTATATTGTTGGTGTCTCGGTTGTTCTCCGTGACACGGCTTCCATGTTGCTCATGTTTGTGCCCTGGTATTCCGGATTTGGTTGTATGCTGGTTGCCAGGGGCAACGTGTATATTGGTGGTGTCTCGGTTGTTCTCCGTGACACGGCTTCCATGTTGCTCATGTTTGTGTCCTGGCATTCTGGCTGCGGTAGTAGGCCGTGGTTGCCAGGGGCAACGTGTAGTTTTGGTTGCTGGTATGTTTCCTTATTGCATACTTCCTTCCTTCCCTGTCTGGTTCTCATGGGGTTAACATATTGACCTGGGTGTGGTCACTAGGTGCTTTTATTCTGTTGTTGCTAGCCTGGTGGGTTAGTTGTGCTCCAGCCTCCGTTGGTGCTGGAGCTATGCACCTTTCCTGGGATTCCATCTGCCCAGTCCTTGTGGCCACTTAATATGTCATCGAGGTCTTCCCGAGGTCCTCTCATCCCCTTCCCTTATTCCTGTTATGTGGTTTATATACGGGTGGGTGTTTGGTCTGTGACTGCCATGTGTCTTCTGACATGGAGTCCAGACATTTCCTGTATGTATGTGCCTTCGGTGAGAGGGCTCCAGGGTTCCCCGGAGGGGGAACATCGATACTGTGAGTTGTTGCCGGTGAGCTGGTTCCTGGGTGTGTTGTGTGTACTGAGTCCTGTTAGGTGTTCGGGTTCCAGTACATGTGCCTGGGCTCCAGTCTTTGGTGTATGGACTGCTGGTGTTTCTATCAGCAGTATCAGCAGGTAAGTTGCCAGGTGCACCGGGACCATCCTGGAGGTGCAGTCAGTGAGTTCTGGATAAGTGCATCCCTACCATCTGGGGCTCTGTGAAGAACGGGGCTCACTGGGTTTCTGCCCTCTGGGTTTGGTTTCTGGTGTTTCCGGTGCACTTGGTCCAGTGGTTTTTCTTGCCACTGGCTTCTTGCCTGCTGATCGGTTTTCATCTCACTGTTGTGTATCGGTGTATGCTCGGTGTGGAGTTTCCCCTCCCACACCGTAGCGTCGTGACATTATCTCCTCCATCTCTATAGCATGCTGATATCATATTACACTGCATTTTCATCGTGACATCACTCAGTGTAGAGGGCACCAAGGAGGCATCATTATTGTCAGGAGACTTATCACAGTGATTTGGTGGGGCTAGAGGCATAGCTCAATGTAAAAATCTTTGCCTGGATAAGCAGGAGTTGACCCTATTTCAAAAACTGGGAGGTGTGCTTCCATTCTAAGAATATTTAACCACCAATTTCTACCTTTCCAGCATTTGAACAGCAACACACTCTGGATACAATCTTATGCTATTCTCCTAGTGACCTCTAGAGGGAGAACTTGGACCACACATAAGCCAAGGGATGAAGTGGTGAACAATAGCTATACAAGTGATGTTCTCCAATGACAGCAGTGGTGTGCAAGGCACACATCTCTTGCACTTTATGGTGTACTACTGTGGATTACATTTCTATAAAGAAGTTGCATTGATGTGAAGTGAAGTGTGCCCTGTGTTTCTTGTTACATGTGACTGGAGAGATTGGATGGAATCTCTATCACCCGTGCTAATTACAGGTTGACCACTTTATGTTCTTTTTGGAGTTATGTTTACAGTGAATATGCATGTGACTTGTGTAGCTATTCACTAAATCTACTAGAGATATCTACTATATCTACAGTAGATATAAAATGTCTACACAAATGTCAGGTTTTGTAATGTAAAAAAATTTGACCAAGAATTATTTCAGAACTTTTTCCTCCCATAATGTCACCTTTAATCTGTAAGTTCAATTGAAAAACAAACTGAAATCTTTCAGGGCAATGAATATAATACACATAAAGTAGCTGAACATATATGCACACCCTTAAACTAATACTTAGTTGAAGTACCCTTTGAATTTATGACAGCATTTAGCAGGGGTGGATTGGAAACTTAAAGTGACCCTGGAAATAAACTAAGAGTGGCCCCATGTTGAAGGCAGGTCCAAATTGACAGAAGTAGGCAGGGCCAGCAATACCATAGTGCAGAACCAAATACCACAGTGCAGCACAAAATACCGCCGTTCCTCGCCATAGTATGAAACCCAAGAGGGCACTTGCCCCCGCTGACTAGATGCATAAGTACCTAATGCTCCTACATTAATGAATGCTGAGAGCACCACATCATTATGTTCCTGGCAGGTGACCATAAAATTTCTGTAGGTTCTATGGCCAGTTCGCCTATGGTGTTCAGTCTTTTTGGGTAGGAATCTATCAGCATGGCACATCTTGACTTGACAGTCTTTGCCCACTCTTTCTTGATAACACACTCCAAATCTATCAGATTGCGAGGGCATCTCCTGTACACAGCCCTCTTCAGGTCAAACCACAAATTTTCTATAGGATTCAGATCTCTGCTCTGGCTCAGCCATTCCAAAACTTTGATATTGTTCTGGGGAAGCCATTCTTTTGTGATATGCAGGTATGATGTGGATCATTGTCATGTTGAAAGGATTCTCTCTTCATCTTCATCTTCATCTTTATCTTTTTAGCAGAGATCTAAAGGTTGTGTGCCAAAATTGATTGATATTTGGTACTGTTCATAATTCCCTCCACCTTGGCTAAAGCTGCAGTTCCAGCTGCATAAAAACAGCACCAAAGCATAATTGCGCCTCCACCATGCTCCACTGTGGGTATAGTGTTCTTTTGGTGATGTGCAGTGTTGGCTTTGTGCCAAACATACCTTTTGGAATTATGGACAGAAAGTTGAATCTCATTAGACCTTAACACTTTTTTCAAATTCTTTTGGCAGACTTGATGTACGTTTTGGCTAAACATACTTGAGCTTGGATGTTTTTCTTTGTAAGAAAAGGCTTCCCTCTTGCCACTCTACCCAACAGCCCAGAAGTATACGGGAGATTGTTGTCGCATACAGTACACAATCAGTACTTGGCAGAATTTCCTTCAGCTTCTTTAATGTTGCTGTAGGCCTCCTGGCAGCCTGCTGGACCAATTTTCTTCTTGTCGTTTCATCAATTTTTTAGCGATGTCCAGTTCTTGGTAATGTCACTGTGTCAAATTTTATCCACTTCTTGATGACTGTGGTCCATGGTATACCTAATACATTGGAAATTTTTTTGTACCTTTCTCCTGACTGATACCTTTTGATGTGTTGTGAGCTGTTTACGGGCCATGGCTTTTGCTGTAAAATCAACTAAAAAAATTCCAGGAAAATCCTACCATAATAGCTGAACTTTATATGGGGTTCATCAGAATCACTTTAAATGATGGCAGCTGTGTACTGACTACTATTTACTATGTGCTTAGATGTGATTGGCTTATTCTGAAGACATCCCCAATTAAAAGGGGGTGTTCACACTTATGCAACCACATTATTTTAGTTTGGTTATTTTTATTTTCACCTTCTAAATGATTTCAGTTTGGTTTTTAATGGAATTGTACAGATTATGGGCCACAGCGAAGGTAGAAATAAATCTGAAATAATCTGCCTTGGTCTAATTTTGACAAAAACCTGGCATTTTAACAAGAGTGTGTAGTCTTTTTAATATCCACTGTTTATCTATTTACTGATATGCCTAGTAGTGCAAGTGTTGTATAAAAACCTAATTTAAGGTACATGCTACTGGGTATTGCAGCCGTCACTCTAAAATGGTTAGATATTTTGGAATAATGTACCCTCACTATATAGCATGGATATGACTAAAGTTGGTATATGGGTTAGGGTTGCACTTAGCTCCTGGTGCAAGGGCAGGGGAAAAATGGCCCTTACTGCTCCATAAAGGAGCACCAGTACTAAATAAGCTTTTGTTAAGATACCCAGTTAGAGATTTAGCTTTATAACACAAGGGCTTTAAGTTACTCTTCTGCTGTGAGGTATACGAATATTGAAAGACACTAAGGAGTTATGTGATATATAACTCATAAGGCCACATGCCCATATTGTACCAGCCACGGTGTTAATTCCCCTACCCTGAACAGGCATTCAGCCAGCAGGAGGATATTACTGAAAATTCCTAGTTCCCTCACCCCAGTCCATTCCTAGTAGTTACATGTGAGGATACACAGAAGGATGAACTTCCCAAAAGAAGTATCAAATACATGAGTTTAGAGAATGAGATGCACATCTACGTAGAACCCCTCACGGGCGTAGCTAAAGGCTCATGGGCCCTGGTGCAAGAGTTCAGCTTGGGCCCACCTTGCCAAATTCTTGACCTAACCCATTCCCTCCAGCCAGAGGTGTAACTTGACCAGCATGCACTTTCTATAACACCAGTGTCTTCTTATGTGGCACAAGGGTCTTTAGGCCCCCTCAGGCTCCTGGGCCCAGTAGCGACAGCTAACTCTGCACTCTCTATAACTACAGTAGTCCACTTGGCTGTTTCCATATCTTTAGTCACTCTGGTCATGTGTACTCTGTTGTGTGTGTACATGAGTAATAACACTATTTCTGACCAAAATATGTCTTGTATCTGGCACTTTACACCATGTTTCTCCTCTGCAGGCCCCATCCCATATTGTCCGCTCTCTCTGAATACAGTCTCAGAGCGGGTGGAGACTAGCTGCTATGATTTCTCTTATACACCGCACACACTGAAGAGGACATCCTGTCAGCAACAATATTTCCATGTTAAGCCTAAATTGTATACAAATAAATGTCTCTACCAGCTGTGCATATCTGGAGGTTGCAATGTTTGCCCATTTTTCTTTGCAAAATGCTCAAGTTCAGTCAGGTTGGATGAGAGTGTCTGTAAACAGCAATTTCAAGTCTTGCCACAGATTCTCAATTAAATCTAGGTTTGGAATTTGACTGGGTCATTCTAACACATGAATATGATTTGATCTAAGCTAGTGTTGAGCGAAGTGAAGCATTCAAAGCAGAATTCGGTCCGAAGTTTAGCAAAACTTTGATTCTCAATTAATCCGAATTTCCTTCATGGTAACAAATCAGTTTTTCCTAAAATGACGGCTGTACATATTTCAAAGTGAAAGTAAGAAGCCAGAGAATGCGAGATATCCTATAATGGCATGCAGACAGCCAATCTGCAGATAGCCAGCCCCTGTGATGTCACAGCCCTGTAAAACTCTCATCCAGCACAGTCTCTGCCTTTGTCCTGTGATCTGAGCATAGGGACAGATGTGGCAAGCGCTCATGCACTAGGGACAGTGTTGCTGAAAATGATTAATAGAAGAATATTGGAGAGGGAGACTGCAGGGAGATAGTAGGGAGAGTGCAGGGGACTTCTGCATCAGTTTTATTTATTTATTCCCAAATTTACTTATTCCTACATCAGCCATAAACTAAGATATGTAATTTAATACCAATAAGATGGAAGCCTTTATTATTCCACTGCCAGCGTGCCAACCAACACCATCCAGTCTTGACCATCCTCATCTTTTGCTGGCTTTACTTCTTCCAAATCATCCTTCAAAGTCTCCATGTACTAGAGAAGTCAGCAAGATGCAGGGAAAAGAGGAGCTGGATGTTCCTGATGACATATTAGATAATGTGGAAAAGGAGAAAAAGCAGATGGCAGAAGAAGGGCTCCCACCTGTAGGGCAAGAGAGTGCTGTAGTTGGAGAAGTCGGTATGACAGAGCTGATTTTAATATGCTGTGTTTACTGGCGATTGCAGGCAAGAACAGAGATAATATGCATAGTGTCCCCACAACCTAACAGGTTAAACCCCATACCAGCAACAGTCCCTGTTTAAAGGCGCATTAAAGGTACCGCGCAGCCATTAGCAATAAAGGACTATACAGTGCAATCTTTGTTATTGACTGAAAGGCAGCTGCGCATAATTGGTTGTGCAGTTCTTCACGACAGCATGGTCGCAACCCGGCCACAGCACGGTTGCTGTGGCCATGTTGTGGCCTAAGGCAGAGTGGCCTGGGTGTACCTAATTTATAGTGATTTGTGACTAATTGAATCAAATTTCTTGGCTAACTTCAGTGAAGTTGCAGAAACGAATTTCTCAAAACTTCACTCATTTCTAATCTAAACCATTCCATTCAGAGCTTGGGATTTTTTTTTTAACCTAACCCTGCACACTTCATAGCTTTATTCTTGACCTGTCTGGTGTGCGCCTTGGTTTTCATGATGCTATTTGATCATTAATGTTCTCTAAGAAACCTCTGAGGTCTTCACAGAATAGTTATAGTTATACTGAGAATAAATTACACACAGGTGGACTCTATTTACTAATTAGGTCACATCTGAAGGCAATTGGTCACACTGGATTTTTATTTAGGGGTACCAGAGTATAGGAGGGTGAATACAAATACATGCCACACTTTTCCAGATTTTTATTTTTTAAAAATTTTGAAAACCATACAGCTAGAGCTACAATAGAATGGTTTAGATCAAAGCATATTCGTGTCATAGAATGGGCCAAAGTCCAGGCCTAAATCTCAATGGGAATCTGGCAAGACTTAAAATTTGAAGAGGTAAAAATGTTTGCTACATTAATAATAATAAACGCCTGCGTTGGTGGTGGTTCCGCTGAAGAGGTGCAGGTCTCTTCATAATTTCAGCAGATCCTCAGCCAGTTCTAAATGTAAATAGCAATGAATGACCGGCAGTCACTTTCTGGATGATATGAAGAGACTTTCATTCAAAGCATCATCAGTGACTAGTTTCTGCTCAAGCCTGAGCCTTTTTCAAACTGCAATTGATATTTCAAACTGATTGCAGTTCAAAAAAGGCTCATGCTTGAGCCAAAACTAGTCACTGATGATGCTATTATGCTTTGAATAAAAGTCTCTTCATATCGTCAAGAAAATCCTTTTAATAGTCCTTCTTCACTATATACAGTACTAATGAGCCGCCTTCCCTGCACACGCTTACCACGTGCAAACCGCAGTGCGACCCATCTTCTTCAATACAGTTCTAAATGTAAGCCAGCTTTCGAGCTGTCTTACATTTAGACCATTTTGTACACCAAAAATAGGCATAGAAAATGGTGAATGAGACCCCCTAAGTGCTTTAACAACAAATCACAATATTTAACCCAGTAACAATAAATGAATACTTTTAGCTGTAATTAACCCTTTTGCAGTAGTTCTCTGGGGCACTTTATCTGGGATTACAAAATTAAGTCTGCTTTTTCCAGAAACAGCATAACTATTGTCCATAAACTGTGTCTGGTATAAGAGTTTGGCTCCATTCTTTTGCAGATGTGCTCAGTACCATTGGTAAATATGGCACTGTGTCAAATGTCTGACGATCAATCTACCAGAACAGAAACCAGGACATGTATATAGCTATTCTGTTTCATGGACCAATAGAGCTTTTTATAGAATCTGTAATTAGAACATTGTATTTGTGTTGCAGGTGGCAGGGTTCTAGAATGCGACTGTATGTATAATGTATGTGTATGAGAAGCACAGTTTTCAGCAGAATCAGTTCTGCATTGTGAAATTTGAGAATGGATATCAGAATAGGAAACTATTTAAAATTTCCAAGAACTTCACCGAATGTTCTTCTTTCCTTTCTTTCTCTCTTTCTCTATCTTTCCTTTCTTTTCCATTTCCTAAAGGTGCTATTACAGGGGCAGATTGTTGTTAAGATGATCGCTAACAAGCTCATCCATCGGGTAATCGGGATCTTTTAACATGTTAAAATCCTGGTTTGCGCTGTGTAAAAGGTGCTCTGCTTCCAGCAAACAATCAGCGATGCATTAGCTCGTCTTGATTGTAGAAACTGCGCAAAATCTTGTGTACATTGATTCGATGATGCTGGCCGGGTACTGCGACATGGTGACGTCACGAGATTTCACCCAGTTTCTTTAATCAAGATGGCTACGACGGCCTGTCCGTGAACAAATGGATGAGGTATGTTTTGGGGTTTTTTTTAACCACCATTTCAGGAAAAATTGATTTGTTACCATGAAACCCGAGGAAATTAGGAAAATCAGAGAGAGTAGAGAGTCAGATTTTTCCAAAAATTCAAATTGAAGTCAATTCATTTCACTTTGATTCGCTCAACACTAATTAATATCTATTATTTTTTTTATAATGAAACATACTTGTATGTCTGTCTATAGTCTCATTGCTTATTTTTCCATATTCATATTAAGCAGCACAGCAGTGAGACAGAGAGTCCAGTGACAGTTCTTTTTGTGAATATTGGTCAGAAACCATTCACCTCTAACCTTCCCATTCACGTCTAAATGACAGCACTGAACCCAGCACATCATCAGATCGGTCACTAATCACTGTTCAGAATAGAATCATAATTTTAGCAATGCATTGGGCACCCTTTGAGTAAGGAAATTAACAATTGGTATATTCATTTGGGAATTCCCACTGATAGTGAGGTGCAATATTAACCAATGTTAAGTCTACATATTAATTATTCATCTGCCAAATATTAAAGATAGAACACAAGGAAAAGACTCATAAAAATCCCTCAATGTGTTATGTCATTGGCAACGATTACTGGCTGTAATTATACTTAATTGCCACTGAGATTTAAAAGGAAGTCTAAATATTTTTTAAGAAACTTCCAGACTGTTGTAATTGCAGTAAGAAGAACTGAAACATTGTAAAGGGGTTGTACAGTGTCAGGGCATGAAAGCTAGACGGTGTGCAGGTAACCATTGTAGACAGGGGCCTGGAAAAGCCTAACAGTAGCCCGATGTTGTAGGCCAAATTGACAGAAGATAGGGAATTACAAATAGGTAAGGGCAGCAATACCGTAGTACAGCACAAAATACCATCTCAACAGCACCAAATACCACAATGCAGTACAAAATACTGCCTCAGCAACACCAAATACCACAGTGCAGCACGAAATACTGCCTCAGCAGCACCAAATACCACAGTGCAGTACAAAATACTGCCTCAGCAGCACCAAATACCACAGCACAGCACAATACTGCATCAGCAGCACCAAATACCACAGTGAAGTACAAAATACTGCTTCAGCAGCACCAAATACCACAGTGCAGTACAAAATACTGCCTCAGCAGCACCAAATACCACAGTGCAGTACAAAATACTGCCTCAGCAGCACCAAATACAACAGTGCAGCACAATACTGCATCAGCAGCACCAAGTACCACAGTGCAGCACAAAATACTGCCTCAGCAGCACCAAATTGCAGCACAAAATGCTTCTGTCATTGGCACAGTATTAGGGCCTGTTCACATGAACGTGTGAACGGGTCCGCACCTATTCCGCAAAATTGCGGAATAGGTGCGGGCCCGTTCACCTCTATGGCCGCCTCGCGATCTTGTTGAGCTGTGGCTCCGTACCGCGGCTCCGCATGAAAATATAGAACATGTCCTATACTTGTCTGCAACAGCGGCCTTAAACTGTATCACCACCCTGAGGACAGTGTCGTGCATAAGTGCTGTGTCCTCTTCTAGCTGATAGTGGTGCTGGGAGTTAGACCCCTGGCGATCTGATTTTGATGACCTGTCCTGGGGATGGATCACTAGTATCCTGACACTGCACAACCCCTTTAAGACTGTATTAAAGGGATTGTCTGGCCTTGGGGCCAACAACCCCTATGGTCTTTGTAACAATGGCTGGAGATGTAGACCAACTAGGTCACTAATAGATTTGGCATAGGGCTAAACCAGGGAGTGTAGTCTATGAAAGTGTGCATTCTTTAGTCCTTAACCAAGGAGGTATGGACATTCCTACAGAAAATTTCCAGGTCGCTACCCTTGGAGTAGTGTCTGTTAGCAACAGTTTACAAATAAATGAGAAGGTCCCAAGTCTCGGCACAGAAGTGGTAGGTAGGAATCATGGTCAGACTGAGCAATGGTCAAGGCAAGTGGAGTTCATTCATAAGTGTAGGTCAGGCAGAGGGCTGGACAGGCAGCACACAAGAGAATGAGGTCAGGAGACTAAGCCAAATAAAACCATAAAGAGCAAGAAAGAGTGCACATCAAACTGCAAGAGCCAGCGTATGCAGAGGACCCAGCTAGGAAGAGGCAAGGACGAGAGAGAGTCAGCACATCATGGCAGTCTATCAAATAAACAATTCTATCAGCATTTTATAAAACTGAGAATCAGAGCAAGAGCACATTTACTTACATAAAAGTATGTATGTCAAAGTGCTCAACCTGTATCGAGCTTGATCCGCTAGAGCCAAATTAGCTGTAACATATACTATAATAAATATACTATAATAAAATAATGGTCGGCTCAGAAATAACCTATTTGGTGCTTATTGTAAAAAACAATATATAAAAACACAAATTAAAACATATATTTAAGAACAATGATATTGTAATCATATATACGCTTAATTTTCAGTCTCAGTCCCTTTATAATACCGTGTGCTGAGCTCTCGCACCGGCAAAAAAATAGCAATATGTTGCAGTTTACACTTCTAAATTGATCCACAGTTCTCTGTGAAAATGTATGGAGAATCAACACTGTGATTAATGGACTTTCCTGTCCTTTATAGAAACATAGTCTTGAAAAAAGCCGCATCTTATAGTAGTATAGTATAGTGATTGTATAAGATGCAGCTTTTTTCAATTCAGTCCGGTTTTTAATGATTACAGCAGTCCTATTTAAAGGAGGAGTCAGTCCCTAATCAGTTTATTCACCACTGAGAAAGAAAACTTTGTTTTTTGAAACGCGTCAGGTATGGCTGCGTTTTTTTATAATTTGGTGATGAACAATTCTGAGCCATCTGATCTTTTTATATATTCTTATGGTGGATGCGTTATCCGTTTATGCGGACTTGAATGCCAGTCCCCTAGGAAGCAAGGGAATGAGACTGTGAAAAATCCGAACGCTAATTAAATACATTGTATAGAGCGGAGCCCGGTGTCTCATACTGCATAGAGCGCATGCGCCAGCTGAAACGAGCGCAGAAGATCACAGTGGAAAATCCTGTGAAATGAAAAGCTGCCATTTGAAGTAAGGAAACCTACCGCTTATCATCTGGAAAGCGAGCCAATACTCCACAGGGGACTGGTAAGAAGCGCTGTAGCGCTATTCACTACAACTATGCGCTAGCGGTAAGAAGCGCTAAACATCCAAAAAGACATTGACTATGTTTCTATAAAAGACAGGAAAGTCCATTAATCACAGTGTTGATTCTCCATACATTTTCACAGAGAACTGTGGATCAATTTAGAAGTGTAAACCGCAACATATTGCTATTTTTTGCCGGTGCGAGAGCTCAGCACACGGCATTATAAAGGGACTGAGATTGAAAATTAAGCGTATATATGATTACAATATCATTGTTCTTAAATATATGTTTTAATTTGTGTTTTTATATATTGTTTTTTTACAATAAACACCAAATAGGTTATTTCTGAGCCGACCATTATTTTATTATAGTTGTGTACACATTTACTTACATGCCTGTTTTTGCATTGTAGAAGTTGGTTGGCTTTTTGCCTCTCAGCTACTATTAAGGCTACATTTACACGACCATAAGTGTTTTGCAGTGGCAAATTGCAGATCCGCATAACACAGATACCTGCTGTGTGCGTTCTGCATTTTGCGGACCACATATGGCTGGCACGAAATATAGATTGCCTATTCTAGTCCACAATAGCGAACAAGAATAGGACATTCTCTATATTTTTGCGGGGCCACAGAACAGAACTACAGATACGGACAGTAATAAAAGTAATGGACCCTAACTGTGGAAATTATCTGAACTCCCTAAATGCACTGCTGTCTGGTCGCAGGAATCCAGCAGAAGCATCAAGAAGCATCACACTATTACAGGAGTTTTCCAGCAGGAGAAAATTGGGGACAGTATGTTGAAAAAAATGTAAAAACTATACATCATCCACCTCTGCTGTTCTGTGTATGCCCAGGTCCCTGCTATCTCAGCTTCCTGCTCCTGTCTTGGCACACAGGAAATGCCTGCTCAGACCATCACTGGCTGTGGTCAGACCGATGTGTTTCTAGGCATATCTTGTGATATATTTTGTAATATGGAAACAGAAACTAGGCTTTACATATGCAGCGTCCCACTAACAGTGGTTCACTTTAAACTGTAATGTCATATTGCACATTGTATTTGGTAAGGCTATCCATCTAGGCTGATGTGGTTATACTCCTCACCACTAGATGGTGCTGACCAGTAACATAAAAATATACCCCTCTATGGTAAAGGGTTAGTCAGTCAGAGGAGTGTGAGTCAGCAAGACACAGTGAAGAAGCAGGGTCCAGCAGCTTTCCTGGGATCCTAACCTCGAATGCCACTGGAAAAGCTAAAAGCCAGTGAAGTCATCATTAATTGCACAGCCAGATCCAAGTGCCACAAAGCGGTACACCAGGTGGAGGTAATCCATATTTTGCTTGTTTTGGACTCCATCATTACCAAACTCCCAGGAGATTCTCCACAGCCCTGAGGAGATTACTGGATGATAAGTGCACTATTATCCATAAATCTGAGTCACATGTTACCCCTCCGGAGTGTGAACTTAATGCTCAAATTGTACCAAAGCCTGTCTGTCATTCTAGAGACTATATCATACCTCCCAAGTGTCCCTCTTTTGGAGGGACAGTCCCTCTTTTTGACCCAAGTCCTTCTGTCCCTCTTTTATCCTTAAATGTCCCTCTTTTTGACCTGGATGATTAATGCATGAATGTGCATTAATAAATTTACTAAATTGCTCCTTACTAAAGTGTCTGTATGGTTTCTACCTATAAATTAGACCAGAACTTCATTATTTGGTACAATTTGGACCTTAAAATATCTATAATCTGATTATTTATGTGCTAATATTTATATGGACATTGAAACGCAAGAAAAAAATTGCCGCAGGGGCTCTAGTAATTATGCTTTGGGCGGAGTTAGAGGTGTGGCCTAGTATGAAATAAACTGCCCTGATGCACACGGCACATAGTGTCCCTCTTTGCAATTTTCAAAAGTTGGGAGGTATGCTATATATATATATATATATATATATATATATATACACTCACCGGCCACTTTATTAGGTACACCTGTCCAACTGCTTGTTAACACTTAATTTCTAATCAGCCAATCACATGGCGGCAACTCAGTGCATTTAGGCATGTAGACATGGTCAAGACAATCTCCTGCAGTTCAAACCGAGCATCAGTATGGGGAAGAAAGGTGATTTGAGTGCCTTTGAACGTGGCATGGTTGTTGGTGCCAGAAGGGCTGGTCTGAGTATTTCAGAAACTGCTGATCTACTGGGATTTTCACGCACAACCATCTCTAGGGTTTACAGAGAATGGTCCGAAAAAGAAAAAACATCCAGTGAGCGGCAGTTATGTGGGCGGAAATGCCTTGTTGATGCCAGAGGTCAGAGGAGAATGGGCAGACTGGTTCGAGCTGATAGAAAGGCAACAGTGACTCAAATTGCCACCTGTTACAACCAAGGTAGGCAGAAGAGCATCTCTGAACGCACAGTACGTCGAACTTTGAGGCAGATGGGCTACAGCAGCAGAAGACCACACCGGGTGCCACTCCTTTCAGCTAAGAACAGGAAACTGAGGCTACAATTTGCACAAGCTCATCGAAATTGGACAGTAGAAGATTGGAAAAACGTTGCCTGGTCTGATGAGTCTCGATTTCTGCTGCGACATTCGGATGGTAGGGTCAGAATTTGGCGTCAACAACATGAAAGCATGGATCCATCCTGCCTTGTATCAACGGTTCAAGCTGGTGGTGGTGGTGTCATGGTGTGGGGAATATTTTCTTGGCACTCTTTGGGCCCCTTGGTACCAATTGAGCATCGTTGCAACGCCACAGCCTACCTGAGTATTGTTGCTGACCATGTCCATCCCTTTATGACCACAATGTACCCAACATCTGATGGCTACTTTCAGCAGGATAATGCGCCATGTCATAAAGCTGGAATCATCTCAGACTGGTTTCTTGAACATGACAAGGAGTTCACTGTACTCAAATGGCCTCCACAGTCACCAGATCTCAATCCAATAGAGCATCTTTGGGATGTGGTGGAACGGGAGATTCGCATCATGGATGTGCAGCCGACAAATCTGCGGCAACTGTGTGGTGCCATCATGTCAATATGGACCAAAATCTCTGAGGAATGCTTCCAGCACCTTGTTGAATCTATGCCACGAAGAATTGAGGCAGTTCTGAAGGCAAAAGGGGGTCCAACCCGTTACTAGCATGGTGTACCTAATAAAGTGGCCGGTGAGTGTATATTGCAAGTAAGAGATCCAGCCTACTTGGAAAGCCTACCATCCCAATCCTTTTGTGATCCATCTCTGTGTGCATTATCTGTACCAACAAGGAGGATTCAGGAATTCAGTAAAAGTTCCCTGTTCATCCCAAACTGACTCCTCATTATTACTATTATGGGTGTGTCTACCTTAAGACCCTGGCGTCACAGGTAACCAGCCGACCGACACGGTCAAAATTACCACCAAGGGCACCTCATCTGACCATCCGGTGGAGTCCTGCGTACGGAGTGTGCCCCGAGGGAAGTCGTGTCCACCCACCACGCAACTGCACGTCGGTCCAGGGGCAGTCAGCAGAACCGTGAGTAAAAACCATCGACATAACCCTTAAGCTCACGTGATTTCCCCCTGCGGTACCGGTTCGCTGCACATACCCATGGCCTATTCCCAGGATAGATCATCAGTATGAGATTGGCAGGGGTCCACCTCCCAGGACCCCCACCGATCACATTCATCGGTCACATGGCCTAGGCATTCAAATGGGGCTGAGCTGCAATACCAAGCACAGCTGCTATCAAATGGATGGCACTGTGCTTGGTAAGCTGTGAGGAGGCCACAGCACTTGAGCTACAGTGAGTGCCACTGCTTCCTCAAACAGCTGATCAGCACTGTCCCAGGTGTCAGATCCCTACCGATCAGATACTGATGGCCTATCTAGAGGATAAGCCCTTTAAAATACTGCAGCAGGGGCATCAGTATTCTGTGCAGCACTAAGGTATTGCTGGACTCGGCCTACTTCTATTGTTCTGCCTACGTGTGGTGCCCTGCGTTCTGTCAATTTGAACCTATCTGGGTACCTGGGGCCAATTTTAGTTTTTTTTCTTTCAGAGCCACTTTAAGTTCCCAGTCCACCCCTGAATGTGGCTGAATATTTTTTTTTACAATCCGTGGATCACAAACACATTGGATCTGACACATATGAAGATCACAGTGCTGCTGCTGTGACTTTTCTTTTGTACATATAATAAAATCAGACATCTTCTTATTGATCCAGACGTCAAGCTGCCGTAGTGCACACAGATAAGCGTAGATTGCCAATAATATTGTGATGATCAGAATAAAGCAACGATTGTGATGATTACCCATTCACCTTACTGTGGTGTCTGCTTCCTAAACTTAGTCATCTTGGGAATTTCCCCGCCTTGAGTTAGGTAAATGATTAGAGTGGAAGCTTTACTGCTACTTCCTGCTCAGTAAGACTCAGCCTCCTGCACACAAGGAGCACACACCTTCTCTCCGTGTATAAAAGGACAGGAGGCCGCACCGTCCTCTACAGTTCTCACCTGCAGACTCCTTCTCTACCTGACCTCTCTAGTTGACATCCAACATGACCAAGAAAGTGGCAGTGATCCTCTCTGGCTGTGGGGTGTATGATGGCAGTGAAATCCACGAGACCTCTGCGGTGTTCGTTCACCTGAGCAGAGATGGGGCACAGGTAAGATAGGGGGGTGTGGGTACAGCTTTATCAATAAGGGCAGTCAGAGTTATGTACAGGGCACCGATTCTGGGCAACTACTGAACTTTATGCATCAAGTTTTCTTCAAGAAGTACGGTGATATATTTTATGCAATAGTCAGTGTGGCTGCATTTCCTGGCTTATGTCCCCCAGTCTTAAAGGGGAAGTCATGTGCTAATGTTAAATGAATACAGAAAAGGTCTTACAATCTAAGAATTGGGGATGTGGAGTATTCTACAACATGACTTGGTACAATAGAAATAAAAATGTACCGTGTGTATAAATGTATAGTGCATTGTATATTCACAACCGCATATGGTGGCATGGCTTAAATAGAGACAATAATACAAGCATGAAATAGAGATTATTGTGTCTGTATTTACTGGTAACTCTATAATTATGACTGAATATATCCCCCCACCTACAAGTATAGATGAAATATAGATGTAAATATAGCTGAAAATGACAGTATGCATTTTTCATCATTCTTTATAATACGGATCATGATAAAGCATGCAGTGCAGGGATCTAGCTATAGTGTATACAGTATATATGTATATACAGTGTATACATATAGGAAACGGATATAGCTACTGCCGGGCCTCATCTGAGAGAACGATCTTGACTAGGCACAAGAGTGGGGGTTGCATGGGAGGAGGGGGTTGCAAAGAAGTTGCTGTGGGGAGGGGGGCAGTTATCTCTAGTTACGCCACTGTAAAGAATGCAGACTGTTGAGTATGATTTCATGATTAACATTATCTCTACATTCAGATAAGGAAATAAAATATGTGGAATATGTTCATATGAATAAAGCCTAAGGCTCTATTCATATCACACATGCTCATGTGTGCTCAGAGGATATCCCCTGATGTGAACGCTGAATGTGTAGACCCAAAGGGGGTCATTTATCCTTTGAGATTGTTTTCATGTCACTTTTAAAGGGTTATTCTCATTTTAGACAATGGGGGCATATCGCTAGGATATGCCCCCATTGTCTTATAGGTGCGGGTCCCACCGCTGGGACCCGCACCTATTTCCAGAACGGAGCCCCCGAAGTGAATGAGGGCGCACTGCGCATGCGCAGCCACCCTCCATTCATTTCTATGGGGCCGCCGAAAATAGCCGAGCGCTGGCTCGGCTACTTCCGTCGGCTCCATAGAAATGAATGGGAGCGCACTGCGCATGCACGGCCCGGCTCCCATTCATTTCTATGAGCGGCGCGGGGAGCTGCGCCTGGTGGTGGCCGGACCCCCGGAAACCTGGGGTCCTCCAGGCGCAGCGCTCCCCGCTCCGTTCTGGATATAGGTGCGGGTCCCAGCGGTGGGACCCGCACCTATAAGACAATGGGGGCATATCCTAGCGATATGCCCCCATTGTCTAAGATGAGAATACCCCTTTAAGTCTTGTTAACATTGTGTGGTTGCACCAAATTTATGAAATAGTGTACAGTTTACAGGTATTTGGTGCAATGCAAAAAATACACCAGGGGGGCTGCCTGGCGTGGGATGCGACTTTTTTGTGAGTTTTCTGCTAAATTTCAAATGTTGCAGATAGTAAATGTGCCTTAATCCAGGTCTAATCTCACTTTTAGCTCCTAAACATAGAGCACTATGAAAAGTGGTGAGGATCATGAAATGTCACAAAAATGTTGCAGCAGGAAACCTATACAAATATATAAATAGTCCATACAAAAAATACATGTCCAATGTAAAAAGCCCTCAAAAGACAAGGGGGCACTGCCTCTGACTGCGAAGAAAAAGTTTAGTCTCCAGAAGTGTCAAAGCTTCTTTACTGTAAGAACTGTGAATCTATGGAATAGACTTCCTCAGGACGTGGTCACAGCAGGAACAGTTTTAAAAATGGTTTAGATGAATTCTTAAAAGTAAATGACATTAAGGGGCCGTCCAGACGGCCGTAGTATTGCGGAGCCGCAAAAATGTGGATCCGCAATACCACGGATGACGGTCAGCGGAGTTGTTGTGGAACACATGGCCGGGCGCCCCGTTCAAAATGCCTATTCTTATCCACTCTTGCGGACAAGAATAGGACATGTTCTATCATTTATTCCGGAGCCGCAGCTACCTGCTCTAATGGAAGTGAATGGGGTCGCATCTATTCCGCAATATTGCGGAAAAGATGCGGACCCATTCACACGGTCGTGTGAATGGGCCCTAATGCTTATCAAAATGTGTCGAAATCTGAGTCTCCTTGGTTGAACTTGATGGACCTTTTGTCTTTTTTCAACAGTATTAACTATGTAACTATGTAAATGTCGCCATGACTTGTGATTTTTTTTTTTTACACCACACAACTGACATAACTGATTTCATAAATGTGTTTGAGTGTTCAACCATGTGCCAAGTTCAATATATAGCTGATTAACTCTCATTGGAAAAAAGGTATATCACACAGAATTTTGCAGGATCTTCTATAGCAGAAGCATAGTCTATTACGCTTTTTAAATCAGCACTGTATATGTATGGAGGATGTTGTCATTTTAAATATGCCACTTGTGAACGCATTGGGCATCATAGTCGCCGTGTTTCTGCTGTTTCAAACAGCAGGAGCCTCGGGCTAATGTCTACAATCTGTGATAACACTGATCACAGAGATTTAAATCCTCAGATGAAGTGATCAGTTGTGAGCAAGGAATCTAAGTGGGAAAATGCTGGAACCACACGCTCTGGCACCCGCTACAGCATCCCCTTACTGAAATCAGGGAATCTGTTACCTTATAATGATAGGCCAGAGCTTGCTGTAGTGATACCTATCACAGGAATATTCCAATACAGACCTGCAGGTGGCAGCACTGCATTGGAATATACTGATTTTCCTATCCGGTAATGGATCAAAATCCATTACTGAATATAATAATGTCAATCTAATGATTGCTTTTTATAGTCACCTAGGGTGACTTAAAGAAAAGTAAAAAAAGTTTTTTTTAAATATAAGAAAAATATAAACATTTAAATCACCTCCTTTCCCCAAATATAAAATAAAAATACATAGTGGTATAAAAAAAAAACTTCAGATTGCCTAGCAAAAAATGAGCCCTTACACAGCTCCATAGACATGATTATATAAAAAAGATATGGGGGTAAGAATATGTTGATGAAAAGAAAAAAATATTTTTTTCCAAAGTGTTTATTCTTTTCAGTATTGAAACAAAAGAAAAACTATATACGGTAAATGTGGTATCATAATTGTACTGAGCCTGAGAATGAAGGCAACTGGTCAGTTTTACTGCATATGGAATGCTGTAAAAACAAAACCCATAAAACTGACAGAATTTAGTTTTTTTCAATATCACTACATTTTTTTTTCCAGCTTCCTACTACATCGTATGCAATATTAAATGGTGCCATTAAAAAGCACATGGCCTGCAAAAAAACAGCCCTCACAAGTAAATGTTAAAATAGAAAAGCTTCGGAAAGGCAGAGAATAAAAAAAAAAAGCTCTACTCCTCATTAAAGGTGTATTACCATCTCATACATTTCTGTGGCTTGTATCCCTCAATACAATGTTCATTTATGATTCTTAATAATACACAATGTATGTGTAATGTTTCGATCCATCAGTAGATCTTCCTCAGACAGCTGGTCAATAAACACAGATCTATACTTTCTCAGAAACTTGTATCTGTAATCTACTCAGACGATAAAAAGGTATCAGACAACTATTCCTATTTAATGATATTTTACTTTCTGGATACAATATACCCCTTACTAGATTGCATGAAGTTTATTATTGGTAAACTGAAAAATCTTCATTTATTCTCCTTCTACAGTATGTGGCATTTGCACCCAACATAAACCAGATGCATGTGGTGGACCATGTGAAAGGACAACCCTCTGAAGAGAAACGCAATGTACTTACAGAGAGTGCTCGCATTGCAAGAGGAAACATTAAAGATCTTAAAGATCTAAATGTCAGTGAATTTGATGCACTCATCATACCAGGTACAATATGTCATAACCATACGAAGAACGCAGAATGGATCTTATAGAAAAGAGAATTTTTACACTTTTCACATTTTTTCTAATCACCACTAGGAGGTTTTGGAGTTGCCAAAAATCTTTCTACTTGGGCGGTTCAAGGAAAAGACTGCTCTGTAATTAAACCCATTGAAGAAACGATTAAAGGATTTCATGCTGCCAAGAAGCCCATTGGCCTGTGTTGTATCTCACCTGTGTTAGCAGCAAAGATTCTACCAGGATGTGAGGTCACTGTTGGCTCCGATACAGAGTGTGAAAAGTGAGTGATTATCTATCTATCTATCAAAAGAAAAAATGAAAGCAGCACAGCAAATAGAAAATGTATAACGGTGTGCCAGCGGCTAGGGACTTGGTCAAATCCTCAAATGTAGAAAAACGAAATTCCACAGCACCACCAAAAAATGTGCTAACAGTGCGTGTTCTTTATTTCACCAGCGCGACGTTTGTCCTCTTACTGGGACTTTTCTCAAGCAGTCAAGTGCTTGTACTAGACTGCTTGAGAAAAGTCCCAGTAAGAGGACTGAAACGTCGCGCTGGTGAAATAAAGAACACGCACTGTTAGCACATTTTTGGTGGTGCTGTGGAATTTCGTCTATCTATCTATCTATCTATCTATCTATCTATCTATCTATCTATCTATCTATCACCAGGAGAGGACTGGGAACTTTAAGTGGCCCTGGGTAAAAAAAAACTAAAAGTGGCCCCATGTTGTAGGTGGATCCAGATTGACAGGAGGCGGGGCAACACAATTAGGCATGGGCAACAGAAATGGGGGGGTACCTTAGTGCAGCACAAAATACTGCCCCAGCAAAACCATATACCACAGTGCAGCACAATATACTGCTGCCCACACCACAGTATTCAACTGTATCACCGTCATGAGGATGGTGATTCAGTTGAATTCAGGAGGTACCTGTGGATACTGGCCAGGTGCATAATTACCTGATGCTCCTAGCATCTATCTATCTATCTATCTATCTATCTATCTATCTATCTATCTATCTATAGCTAATATCTATCTCTAATCGATCTATCATCTATATCTATCAATCATTTTCTATGACAAATTCTGTAAACAGTAAACAGTTTAAAGAGGAGCTGTCACCTCTCCTGGCATGTTTATTTTAGTAACTACTTGCATTCCCCATGTAATAACAATTCTGGAGCAACTACTTATATAATGCTATGTTGTGCCATTCCAATATTATTCCTACTAGAATTTTATAAAAGTCTCAGTGTTACCATTTGGGGTGTGTCCCTCCACAGTCTGACAGTGGGAGCACTGATTGGATAGTGGCAGACTGGTAACAACCAGATAGACTTTGATTGCAGTCTGTAGACCATTCCTAATAAATAATAAAGAAAGGCACAACATAATTTCATAAGAATAAAAGTGCTGCAGAATTATTATCTAATGGCTAGGTAGTTACTAATGGCAACATGTTAGGAGATGTGACAAGTCCTCTTTAACGTCATTATGGAAATCATGTCCATTGTCACTTGCACTGAGATTTCACTGATGGTTTTATTTGAACAGCTCAAGGCTGTCAGTAATGATGCCTTTTAGACCCAAATTATACCTTTTAAAAGTTAAAGAAAAATCCCTCAGGCATTTTTTACAGATAGTTGTTGGTTTTTTTTTTTGTTAAAGTACAATAATTTTTTAAAATAATTTTCTTGCTAAACAGCAGTTAATACAGTATAAGGATCCATTCACACGTCCTGAAAATGTGGAACGCGTGCGGACCTATTCATTTTTAATAGGGCCGCAAAAGATGCGGATGGCACACAGTGTGCCGTCCGCATCCGCACTTCAGGTCCGCGGCCCTGCAAAAAAATAGAACATGTCCTATTCTTGTCCGCAGCTATGGACAAGAACAGGTATTTCTATTATAGAGCCGGCCGTGTGCGGTCTGCAAAATGCGGAACACACATGGCCAGTGTCCGTGTTTTGCGGATACGCAATTTGCGGACCGCAAAATACTTGCGGACGTGTGAGTGAAGCCTAAATGATGCACATTTGGTATCCCCATACAACTCATGCAACTTGTACAATATATTTGGTACCCCCATACTACAAGCCATACTGCACCCTTGCTCCGTCTGCTTCCTCGGCCAGCTCCTCTCTCCGCTCCTTAAAGGGGTTCTCTAGGAATTAAGAAAATGAAAATACTTAAATATTACTTTATAAATATATCCCCATATACCTTTCATTAGTTATAATGGCTCATTTTGTCTAAGGAGCAATCATTAGGAGGAACAAAATGTCCGCCGTCCTATTAGTTCACACAAAACCTGTCCTAATCACACAGCAGGACACGTTACTTCACAACACTGAGGTAACGAGCTGCCTCATCCTCCCCTCTGCTTGTCAGGGGTTATGATCCTGAATACAGTTTAATATGATCTTCAGCTGAATCTCTGTAGGAATGGAGTTCATGAGGAGACATGAAGTACGGAGAGGAGGTGAAGATGTGGCTAATGAGCAGCAGCACTTGTATGAAGTCTCCATTACCACAGTCTGTCCTGTCCGTCCTCTCTGTACTTCATGTCTCCTAATGAGCTCCTTTCCTTCAGAGATTCAGCTGAAGATCTTATCTGTATTCAGGATCATAATCCCTGACAAGCAGAGCAGAGAGGAGGATGAGGCAGCTCTTTAACTTAGTGTTGTGAAGTAACGTGTCCTGCTGTGTGATTAGGACAGGTTTCATGTGCACTAATAGGACGGCAGCCATTTTATTTCTCCTAATGCTCCCCAGACAAAACAAACCAATATAGCTAATGAAAGGTATTTGGGAATATGTTTATAATAAAGTAATAGTTAGGTATTTTCATTTTCTTAATTCCTGGAGAACCCCTTTAATAGACTGAAACAGCTTCCTGCATAATCATCCCATCTGGTCCTGTCACTCAAGGAGAGGGAGGGGCTGACAGAGGATGTAGGAGGAGCAAAGGTGCACAGAGTGGCTTGGGCCTGCCTTCACTGCATTTAATTGCTTATATAGATTCAATGTACTTTTTCATCAATCCATTCAGCTGAGCTAGCCCTACACGGCTGATTCACATTGTGCCGAACAACAGACTCATTTTACTGTAATTTCAAGCAATGCATCAAAGAAGAACCACATTTCCAGATCTATTATATGTACATCCTAGTGCAGAGTCTGAATTGTTCTTGTCACTGTCATGTAACTTGGTGACCTTTGTCTATTCTACAGGTGGCCATATGCAAAAACAGCAGGAGACATTAAAGAGCTGGGCTGTAAACACGTCAATAAACAGGTCAATGAAGTTCACATAGATGAGAAAAATAAACTGGTTACGACCAGCGCCTTCATGTGTAACAGCCCGATACATGAGATATTTAATGGTATCGGTGAAATGGTTAATGCTGTGCTCAAGCTGAGTTAATTTAGAAAGTCTATGGAATAACTGCAGGACAAATCATCATGTTCATTAATAAACCCTGTATTTATTTGTACACAAAAATAAAGTATTTCTTTCAAGTAGAACTGATTAGTGATTCCAGAATTTCTTCTTTTATTGTGGTTCATTCAGCACAATTAACCCTAGACTTGTTCAGTTATGGAAATTGCAAGCCTCAAACCTGAGATTCTGATGACTTGTTAACTTCTGATTGTTGCACATTTGGGGACAAAACTGAACGGAATTTAGTGCACCAGAATGTATTCAGTTTCGGTGCATTCCCATGACGCACACAAAAGTGATGTTTTTGAGTGCGTTATGGGATACTGATCAAGACAGATCCATCATGAAACACAATGATAGTCAATGGCGATGGATCCATTTTTTATGACACAAAAAAACGGATCCAGTGCCCTTTGACTTAAAATAGATTTAGTGACGGATCCGTCTTGTTCGTTTGGTATATAATACAAGCGGATCCTTTCTGAACGGATGCAGACTAAACCAGTTGCCTTTGTCATACCTATATAATGGTCCTTTTACATGGATGCAGCGACTAGGCTGCAGGGGTGTTGCGTGAGTGTGGTAGTGTAATAGTGGTTCATGGTGGTGGTGAGCCGATGGTTGCAATAGTACTCACGATTTGCAGCTGTTGCTCCCTGGGCCAGCGTGCAGTGAGGGGAAGGTGACACCAATTCCTTTGGGGCACTCTCTGGTTACAGGGGCTCTGCCAGATGGTGGTTCGAGGTGCCCTTGATGACAGTAGATTAGGGTGTCGGGTGGCAGGGTCCCTGTCTGTTGTGACGCCAGCACCTTGCGGTGCAAAGGAGAACATTAAAAATGATGGAGAGACAAGCTGGTTGCAAAACTGTGGAGATACGTCTGCCTTGAAAGTGAATGTTTCCATACAAGAAATGCTTCAAATGATACTTCAGTACAACAATGCTTCAGATAAAAGGTTGGTGCTGTAGGACTCCTTAGAAGGCTAGAAAAAGGGTGCATCCAAACTTTCCTTTAGTGTAAGGCCCCATTCACATGACCGTGTGAATGGGGCGTATCTATTCCGCAATATTGCGGAATAGATGCTGCCCCATTCACCTCTATGGAGCAGGGAGCCGCCGCACGGAGCTCTGTGCCGCAGCTCCGATGAAGCATGTCCTATACTTGTCCGCACGCACGGACAAGTACAGGCATTTTGAATGGGGCCGCCCGGCGTGTGTTCCGAGCGGTGCGGACCCTCAAAAATACGGTCGTGTGAATGGGGCCTAAGAGTTTCTATTTGGTATCTCGGTCTAAATCCACACTATGCTATAACAGCCAGGCAATGGATATAACTTCCTTACTTGATACCAGTAACCCACAGGGTGGTCTCCCTAGCGGCAGGCAATACTCATCTGCTCCATTCTTTGTATTGGGTGCTTTCTGGTAAATGGGTCCACACTCCCCGGAGGGGTAGATGTGGATAGACAACCATGCCTAGTCGTCTGGTCGTGTCCAGGTGCCTTTGAGCTCCTCCTGGTCACAAATGTAGTGGAGTCCATAAACTATATGTTGCTTTCACCTCCACCTTCTCTATATCCTGAGTGCGCTGATCTGTACAAAGTAGCTCTGGAGATGGTAACCACAATCCCTCAGCCTGGATAGGGCTGAGGGCTGTCATGGCAGCTACATGGTGGACAGCCTTCTCTTCCTCCTCACTCTCTACTCTATACTGAACAAACTTAGCTCTCGCCTGTTCTATACATATAAAGCTTGTATAACATAGGAATGACAATACACCAGCTTGCTAGGATTCCTACAGCATTAAAACACATGGATAAACAGTAATGACATGGCATTTGTAGTTCCCAATATAACACCATAATCAGGCCAGTTATCAGGAATGCTCACTCCAAATAACTGGCCTTTGTAAAAGGAGGCGGCAATCACTGGCCCTGACCAACCATTCGTTCATTGGCTGACCATGTTTTTCTGGCATCTAAAATCATTGTTTCTGTGCAGAAGATTGACCCATATAACAGCGATCTGCTGCCAAGAAACAATGTTTTTTTATGGAGACAAGTAATTGCTTTATCGCTCACTTCTTCCCATACAGAGGAGGTGATTGCTGCATATAAATGCAAAAAGACCTTAAGAGATTTACAAGAAATGTCCACAAATTGCTTTCACACAGACATCTGCCTAATTACTGGTCAAAAAAGATGTTTCATGTGAGGTACAGTTTGGGTTATTATTCATACAGCGGTACAGAGAAGGACACGCTAATAAAAGGAATATGAGATTGAAGTTATCATTGTAGGGAACTTGTCTTTTTATATTACACACAGTCCATAGCTGTTTTATATTATTATTATTATTATTATTATTATTACTATTAAAATATTTAGTAACAATTTGCTTTAAGATGTAACCACTGCATGTTGCAGGGTTTGTGAGGGTAATTAAAGTATAACTGTCATTTCAGCTTACTTTTTAATACAGTGTTAGGGCAGGGATGCAAAATACTTGATTTTTTTGTACAAGTAAACATGATACAAAGCTTCTCCTTAGCAAAGCTTTAACAGCAATGTTAAGTTCTACTTAGCAATGAAGACTCCTGTGTGTAAGATATAGAAGCTTCCAGGTTGCCTTTTAGGCCCCATTCACACGACCATGTGATTGGGGCCGTATCTATCCGCAAAATTGCAGGAATAGATGCGGCCCCATTCACGTCTATGGGGCCGGGAGCCGCGGCACAGAGCTAGCTCCATGCCGCGACTCTCTTGAAGCATGTCCTATACTTGTCCGTGCGCACGGACAAGTATGGGCATTTTCAATGGTGCCGCACGTATATTTGCGGGTCCGCAGTAATGCGGGCCCACAAATATACGTTTGTGTGAATGGGGCCTTACCATTTCCCCAGTCCCTGACTATGTACATGTGGCATAACTATCATTGCCTATCGCCCTGTCTATGTAACTTGTTACACACATGCTGTCCTCAGCGCTCAGACAGACTCCCCTTAGCAACACTCAGTTACAACTTTGCTAAGAAGACTCTTTAAACAGGTACACTTTAAGTATCGAAATATGCAATACATCTTTACTGTGAGATGTATAAAAGCGTGCACACAAGGGTTTGTTTAGAACATATAACCACTGGGGCAACTGCCACGCTCACAATATCGTTTTAGTCTGGAGTTCAGTAGACTCCATTTTCTTCAGTATAATTGTCATACCAAGGTACTGCTTTACTTTTGATGTTATCTATTCTAACTTTGGAAATGTGTAATGGATTTTCTCTCTGCCAAACTGAATTTTCTATGGTTATTCTCTTGTTAATCCAGTGATTAGTTAGTTCACTATCTGTGTGGGATTAAAGAAGTATTGCATTGTCCCTGCTACATTTAGCATCTCTTTTTTATCTGGGTACTGTATAGCACTATTTATCTGAGCATTATTTGGCAGCATTTGGGACAGTATTTACTAGGGTGGTGTATGACATCATGATGGACCACATTAAAAGTCTGCATAGTGGAGCATATGCGGATCCCAGGGGTGACCATAGACCTTACAGGGAAATTTCCTGATAGGCCAATGCCCAGGGGGACGCCTGAACCCTTCTCACGGCTGGCCAGTGGAAGTTTTTGGAAATGTATTTTGTGTTGCTGGCAGTATTTTGTGATGGACTGTGGTACTTGGCTCTGTTGGGGTGATATAATGTGCCTCAATATGGTATTGCTGGCCCTGCCTTCCATCAATTTGGACCCAACTGCAAAAAGGGGCCTCTTTTAGTATTTTTTTTTTCCAGGGCCACATTAAGTTCACAGTCCACCCATGGCGGAACCTTTGGACTGCCTTTGTCTGACTGAGGTGAATGCACGCATCATGGTATATATCTGAACACCTTTTTCCGACATTTAAATGCATAGAACAAGAGTCGGTCAGTCCACAGTCTAGTGCTGTGATGGATAAACTCCGGCACTTTAGTGGTGGTAAAACTACTACTCCCAAGATGTACAATTGGCTTGACTGTTCTCAGAATTCCATGGAAATGAATGGAGCATGCAGGGAGTCGTAGTTTCACCACAGCTGGAGTGCCAGAGGTTAGCCATCACTTATAATGTTGTAAGCATTGCCACTAGTGTAGTACATGTCCATGTGAACTATGAGGTAACCCTCTGACAGAAAGTCCAGTGGAGGGCAGAAACTAAGTGTGAACCTAACCTGACTACAAATACATCTGTCACATTACAGAAATGTATCCAGTTCTCCACATTAAAATACATAATAAATGTCTCCCATCCATTTTATTGACCCGATTTGAACACAGTTCTGGAATATTTTACTCAGCTAATCTCTCCCATTTTGTGTCACCAATAATATACAATAGTTATAAGTAGGGATGAGCGTACCGAACCGTAACGAACCAGATTCGTTACGAACTTTGCCAAAAGTTCGGTTCGTCACCGAACCGAACTTTGAGAAAGTTCGTAACGAATCTGGTTAAAATTACAACGGCAACGCAAAACTGTACTTTTATCACAGAATAGACCAGGATACAAGGGATTATTACTCCTATAATCCCTTGTATCCTGGTTTTCTGTGAAAATCAAGATGTGTGACGTCACCCCACAGCCAAAAAAAAGTAAAAAAAAAAGTTTAAAAAAAGTTAGGCTCCATAGTCCAATCCGTTGATTCACCTTGGCCAAGCATTGTTCCCAAGACTTGAGGGCTGCGCCTTCCTTCCCGAACCAGACTCCAAGGATCTTGATGAAGTCTGGTTTCATGGTAAAGGGGAAGGGGCAGAAGAAGCCAGTTGCCAGTCCCCGAAGAGTATGGCTTCCGACTTCCCGCAGTTGACTTTGGCCCCTGAAGCTTGTCCGAACTCCTCACAGGTCTGGACGAGTGCAGTCACCGAACGCCGGTCAGCGCAGAAGACTGTCACGTCGTCCATGTACAGCGAGCACTTGACCTCGAAGTGTCCTGGTGCGGTGATCCCTCTGATCTCTCCATTCTGCCGGATAGACTCCGCGTTCTATAGTTCTATAACACAAACAAAAAGGAGAGGTGATAGAGGGCAGCCTTGTCTGACCCCGGAGCAAACCGGAAAGGGGTCAGTCTTCCAGCCGTTCACCAACTCCGTGCTGCAAATATCAAGGTACATCAGGTTAACAAACGAACAGAACCTCTCACCTTTGGGGCACCTTCTGCCAGGGAACTCTTGGCAAACCTTGATCTGCCCTTGGAGTCTCTACCACTTTTTAGTGATGAGGAGGAGGAGGAGGAAGTCCACTAAAGTCAGCGGGTGGAACGTACTGAGACTCCAGAGGAGGTGTTGGCTGTAAGCTCCTGTCCCGTGACTGAGAGTACATGCTACACGTTGCTGCTCTGCTGGGTGCCGTCAACCCCGTTTAGCCGCAACAAAAAAAGTTTAAAAAAAAAAAGTTTAAAGAAAGGTATAAAAAAATTAAAAGTTAAAAAAGTTAAAAAGTCCATATTAGGAAAGGCTCTGGCTGTTTCAGTCATCCCTCTGGTTTCATGTCTCTCCTGGCTAGAAGCTTTAGCTGACAAAGTGAGGTTACCATCCTGTAAGGTTTTCTCCGCTGTCACATCCAATTGGGTATCCTTGTGGATTCCCAGCCTTTCAGGGATTTCATGGCGTGTGCGCACCCCAGATGGCGAGTCCCCAGCCGCCACTACATCTCTGGCAAAGCTGTCCCATCACTGCACAGTAATGTTCAGAAAAAGGTTGGCATTGGGACTCTCTGTGTCCAAGACTGTGCACCTGAGTGCTGATGTCTGGTCCTCTAATTATGGGCAAGGGCAGTACATGTCTGTTGCTGCCCATTGGGTCAACATCCTCCCAGAAGACCATCAGGAAGTTGGCCCATTCTTGCCACTGTCACTTCCACGGTGCTTTAGGGGGCCAGCAGCGGGAAGCACAAGTTCTGCCTCCACCACTTTGCAACCATCCGGCGCTTTGACTGCAGTCCAACCTGCCCCGGTGTCTTACCACCGATGTCAGGCCCGGCGCTCTCAGGCTGTCCTTCTGGGTCCAAAAGAATACTGTCCAAAACATACTAGGTGCAATCAAGAGCTGCTGAAGCTGCCTCCTCAACTTGTCTCTTCTCAACAATACTGGCCTGGGTGCAATCAAGTGCTGCCTCCTCCTCCTCCTCAACTTGTCTCTTCTCAACCATACTGGCCTGGGTGCATTTAAGTGCTGACTCCTCCTCCTCCGTCAATTGTCTGTTCTCAACCATACTGGGTCCAATAAAGTACTATTACTGCTGCTGGTTCCACTGTCAAATGTCTGTTTTCCACCCTACTGGGTCCAAGGCAATGCTGCCGGCAATGCTGCTCCAGCGGACATCTTCAATGCTGTCAAATGTTGTCGACCTGGCTGAGGTTTCACTATTTTTGCACTTTGATTTTTTCCACTTTTTTCATTGTAATAGCAACTGCAACTAAACAAAACTATACCCTATCAGACTCCCACTATTGTAGCTGCAATTAATCAGCCGTTATAGCAAGGTTTGTTTTAGGTTCGGTTCGTACGAATCCGAATTTCACGAAAGTTCGCCGAATCGAACCGAACCGAACTTTTCAAAAGTTCGCCCATCCCTAGTTATAAGTGCAGTGGTGGTGGTGGTGGGGGGTCTAATATTGGTGGGTATACCCCTCCTTGGCAGGGCCAGTTTTAGACAATTTGTGGCCCTGAGCAAAATAAAAAGTGGGGCCCCAAATCTTATAATAATGTACCATGAATGGTACAAATGAAATGTATTTATTTAACTATATTAAACTCACCAAATTGAATTGAAGTGCATAACTACAACATTCAGTGTTGCATACTAAGTTTATTCTACACATAATAGAATCTTGTGATTGTAGTCTTTTCATTTAGGTGTTTACTCGGAGGAAGAGCATGTGTAAGATCATTTGATACTGTAGAAGAGATGTTGGTCGGCACTCCTTATAGATGTTTTGGTGCTCAGTGGTAATGGGTATACATGAACAAATCTTGGATACCACGGCACTCAATAAATAGATGAAGCAATATTCGCATCAAGATATTTTTATTGTATCCATCCAATTATGTCAGAGGAATAACAAGGGCCAACGTTTCGGTCAATAAAGACCTTGTTCACGGCCTATAGAATTAATGGTATACATTATATTAAGTATTATATTGAACATTACAGTACAGCTAGTACTTATAGCAAAATTGAAAATGGATGTAGTAGGAAGAAAATTGAAATATACATTGATCACAATGATGTCATAGTTATAGCAAGGTGGATTGTATAGGTACATTTCATAAAGGTCAGAGGTGAACGTCCCAAGTTTGGAATATGGTGAGGACAATGGGGCAGAAGAGATGGTAATCAGAAGGTAGAACGGAGGCATACCTGCAATGGTGAAAGTATCGATAAGTAATATGACATACCTCATTCCCAATCCTGGTAGGTTTGTATGGAGGATCGCGAGTATGCTCTGCGCCATTTACAGTACACCCTAGGTCCTGTGGTTTTAATCAGGTGATTCTCCCGTTCTAAGAAGTAGTTCTATTGCAGACCAGATCTATGTTCTAAGATCATTTGATATTCCATCTGTGGATGCATAGAAATCATCAAGTGCTATTAAACCATTAATACTGGGAACTTATTAAACCATGTCAGTAGAAATAATACTAGAACAATTTAGGTAACTTCACAGTTTATTAAACATAAATAATAAAAAGAACTTAGCACATGTTAAAGTGGTCTTTCCAGCTTTGATACACACAGCAGCATATCCACAGGATATACAGTATATGTCTGATAGATTCCAACTCTAGAGATAAGTGTGGGTCTCAGACGTGGAACATGCATTTATCAGATATTTGCAGCATATCTTGTGGATATTCCATATATGTCTAAGGTAAAAATATACCATTTTAACGTAAATAAAAATCAGGACAACAAGAAAAAAACAACATGTTCAAGTGCAATGATTATCTTTAAATAGGTTCTCCGGGAATTACGAAAATGAAAATATTTAAATATTACTTCATTATAAATATATTCCCAAATACCTTTCATTAGTAATAATGGCTCTTTTTGTCTGGGGAGCAATCATTAGGAGAAACAAAATGGCTGCCGTCCTATTAGTAGACAATTTGCTGTCCCCAATGCACGAGCAACATCCGTGCAGCTGCCGCAGACGGATCCAGACCGCACGGAGAGAAACCCCACGGAAGCACTCCGTAGTACTTCCATGGGGTTCCATGCTTCTGTTCTGCACCACAACTTCCGGATTGCGGACCCATTCAAGTGAATGGGTCCACATCCGTGATTCGGTGCGGACCCGCTGTTTGAGGGCCACTATACAGGCCCAGCCGGGCAATGGCTGTGTGCATGAGGCCTAATTGTAAGAGACCTCATCTGTATTCTGTAACTTGGATTAACCCCATGTTGCCCATTATTTGTGGAGGTACTTGGGGGTTAGTTACTATTAATGTGGTGCACATGGTATCCAAATTGGGAAAAGCATGTTGAACTCCTTCGGCCCTGCTGTGAGCGGTCCGCTCTGATTGGACAGCGCTCACAGCAGGGCAGAAGCAACGCCCATTGAGGAACAGGGAGTCTCCTCCTCCCTGTTCCGATGCCTTCTAATTAGCATAAAGCCGGACCGAAGAACGGGGGGCCCGTGTGAAGCCACCGGGGGACAATTTGCTAAGAAAACAACGCTGCTGGCATCAGTGGGGGACGCACTATCAGGTAGATAGTGCAGATTCATTTTTTTAAAGTCATGAAAGGTCCTCTTTAACCCATTGTTGCTGGCCGCCTAGTACTTATGTTTTTGCCTGCCTTTATTTTCAGGCAGGCTAATCATTTGTGTACAGTATGGACAGTTTGGGATACCTGATACCTGGCCTGGACAGCTTATGTTTGGGACTGGCAATAGTGGTGAGGCTGCTACCTTCACTGGGCCTTCGCTTGCTCGCCTCACCTCAGCAAAAGGGGACCCTGTAAGTTTATATTCCCTCCGTCCTCCTCCTTTAATCATTAGCAGTTTCATTGGTGGCGCAGTGGCCGTCAGCTTCAGAGGCCATCCCCTTGTGTTTTCATTGGTGGCAGTGGCGGCTGCATCACAGTGGGGAGGGAGGGATGCTCTCCCTCCTTCTCCATTGTGCGATCATCCAGTACATGGAGCGCAGCTGGCAGTTTAAAGTGCAGCTCTTCAGCGGATGTTCAGCTGAAAAGCCTCACTGAAGCAGGGGGTCCCTTACATGATGGTGGCCCTGGGCAATTGCCCAGTTTGCATAACGCATAACGCCTGCCCTGCTCCTCGACGTGATAGTGGCTTTAAGCCACCGCTCCGCAATCTTCACTGCTGCCTCCCCTTGAAATGAATGGGAGGCAGAAAACAGCAAGAAAACACTAGGCTGCCAGCAAAATTTCAGCATGTATGTCTGTGTGTGAACATAACCTAAAGGTGTTGTGTGGCCTCCTGCCTATAAGACCGGAAGTGGCTTCATTCTGTGACCTCTGTGGCCAAACCTTGGCCTCAGCGGTCACATGTGTTAGAATGGCATGTCACAGCTTGAACAGTGGGACCACAGACAGGTGACTTTTTATTTTTAATGGCTGCAGGCTACATCCATTAGGATTGTAATCTCCTAGGCTAGAAAATCCATTTAAGCCAACTGCAAATCTGCTGAACTCCACAAATTAAGATCAACTTTCAATAACTTATCTATCAGCTCTTTCTGTCGTCACTGCATCGTTGAAAATACTGGGCAAATACAACTAGTCAAATGGTCAGTGACAGCCGTATCCCCATCATTATAGTTGTCTTCCTCATTTCTAATTTTTGCTATTCTGCAGTTACAAGAATCAGTTGCAGCTGTAATAAAAGCATCCGCATGGCTGTACTCTGCTGTGCAGCTCAGACTCCATGAAAGCTGGATCCCATGTCTACACATTTGTGGTAACAAATCAATTTTCCCTGAAATGGCTGTAATAAAAAATATACTCACCTCACCTTCTGCTCTGCAGAAGGGATACGTGGTGCACCCCAATGGGAAATAAGTCCAGAGAGTCAGGGTCTGCAGTAAACCAGTGTGCTTCTTTACTGGAGGAATTCAAGTGCAAAACAATACAGGCAAGGCACTGAGCTTGCTTCTCCAGTCTCCTCCCAGGCAGAAGGGTTCATGCTCAGTAAAGGCCTGAGCTGGCTGTCCCTTTATCTCTCTCTCACTCTCTCAGAAGGCTGGTACCCTGGCCAAAGGCTGGTGACCCTGGGTCTGTGGCTCAGCATCCCAATCAGTGGCATAACTAGAAATGACTGGGACCCACAGCAAATTTTTGAATGCCCCCCTTCCCCAGTAACTTCTTCACAACCCCTGACTCCCATGCAACCCCCCACTCCTGTGGCTAGTCAAAATTGCTCTCTTAGACCAGGCCCAGCAGCTCCTCTCCTATACTGTATGCTAGTGTATATACTGTCAAATAATGTCATTGCTGAGAGGGCCCTGACAATAAATCTTTTAGTCCTCCTCCTGTGTAGGCCCCTTCTGAGTTCAGGCCTCAACAGCCACTTCCCCTTTAGCTACGCCTCGATCCCAATCTCAGTGTCTTCTTCTGCTCACTCATGCAGTTTCGCAGAGTCTGCTCTTTGAGGCACTATTCCCTAACTAAAGAACACTAGGGGCTCTGAGTGCTCTCCCTAAAGGTGGAGTAGAGAAACCCAACCCAAACAGATACACAGTTACAATTTCCATCTGTCATTGACTTGTATTAGAACTTAAATAATATCTAATGGGAATAACAAAGCAGTTTTTCCACACAAAAACAAGCCTTCATAATAACGGAGCTAATCCAGACATTCAAAAGTCAATCTGTCTGGGTTTGGTGGTAAACAATTCTGTCTCCCCCCCCCCAAAACTTCTTCTTTAACCCTTATGGTAACTGTGGACAATGATTATCTTCTCATTATTAGGTAGAAAGTCCTAAAAGTGTCTCAGTTTTCATTAACCCTTTCCGCAGTGCTGTGCAAACGAATTGGATATATATCACAACAAACATATAAAATACAGTTACACAGTATTAAAGTGTCAGTTCAAGTGAAATACATTCAAGTGAAACCATTTAAAGTGAAATACAATAAAGGGGTTGATGACTAGGGGAAATAAGGGCAAATGTCCACAAATGTCCAGACTTCAAAGTGGAAGTGCACTGCATAAGGCTTCATGCACACGATCGATAGCAGCTATGTGCATCCAGCATTCTCCCATTCCGCACGTCTCACTTTATGTTAACAATGCCTATTCTTGTCCACAAAATGGGTAAGAATAGGACACGTTCTATCTTTTTTGTGGGACGGCGGAATGGGTATTTGGATACAGACAGCACACGGAGTGCTGTACGCTTTTTCTGCAGCCCCATTCAAATTAATGAGTCTGCATCCGTTGTGCAAAAAATTCAGATTGGATATAGACCAAAAATATAGGTGCATATTCCATGTGAGATTTATATAATTATATAATTGTTTATTAATAATTGTCATAGATAAGAAGTAATAGATAACAAAACTATTTAGTTGTCTTCTGCTGTATGCTAATATGAATTACAATGGCTAATTAAAGTGTAACTGCTATTTCATTTTTTATCCCCTAAAGGTATAGTACACCTTGCTGTATAAATGCTTTTGTGCTTTAAAATTTGATCATTTTCAGTTTTACCTGCTAATAACACCCACAGATGCATGCTACTTTCCTATTCAGCTGCTCTCATCTCAGAGTTTTGCCATGTGCAGGTCGTCTTCTCTATCTGATAACAAGAGAAGGATCAGCTCTGGGGGAGGAGCTCAGCCCTGAGAGCCTAGAGCTGGGCTGAGGCAGAAAGTGGAAGGGGGCGGGCTGCTTTATAGGCTGATATCTCCTGAATGGTACCAGCTAGAAACATGCAACTTGGCTTGTTTGAAAGCTCTAGTCCAAGCTACAGAGGAGAAATTATTGTTAGAAATCGAGTCACAGCATGCACAGCATCCTGATTTCTATGAGTGATATCTCCCCCAATACTGAACAGATTTATCTCATATCTCAAATGTCAGCTTACAGACAATACAAAGCCCATATTTCTAGCTGGTACCACACCAGAGAGATGAGCAGCTAAAGCAGCCCCTCCCCCCCCCCCCAGTTAGCTGTATGTGAGAAGATAAACACTGCACTGGGGTAGTGGGGAAGTTATCTGCATTCTGATTGGTCCTGCTAGTTCATGTGAGGAGAGCAAAGGCTTATAGGAAGTGAGGGAAATACAGGATAGCCTCAAGGACAGGGCAAAGATCACCACAGGAAGAGCAGCAGAAGCCATCTTAGGAAGATGGTGAAATAGAGGCACAGAGAAAGGGTTGCTAAGGGCTGAAAAATACAACAGAAAAATATAGCTTCATGAATATCTGCCCTCCAGCATCATATATGTTAGGAATTTCATTTTTGGTAGTGAAATGGCAGTTACACTTTGAAGGGGTTTCCTGCTTTTAAAAAAATATTTTTCTATTCACTATGAAACAATTCTGAGTAAATAGACAGGAATCCATTGTTTAGGATCCGCATCTTTTAATTATATTGCAGTAAGAAGAAAGATGTCAATCATAAGCAGGAGGTTGGGGAGAGCTAGGAGCTTGTGAATATGTGGACTCTCTGGTGCGTTCTCTGTATTGAGAGGATTCCAGTGATGGGCTCACGCTGGAGCTTTTCAGTACAGATTTTAGCTAAACAGCTCTGTCAGTCCAAGCAAGTGACCCAGTGTTTTTCTCTGTGTTTTTCTCACTGGTCTATGCTGCCCTCAGATGGCAAAGCATAAAACTGGCTACAAATTCCCTTTAGGCTACCTGCACATGTTGCACATTATGTGCGTTTGTTTTTTTTAGTGCTGATTCTTGTGAAGAAAAACTGCAGCATAATATAGTACCAGAAAAGTGTATGAGATAAGACAAATCTCATGTACACTTTTTCATTCCGTGTGAAATTTGACCTGCCATGCGGATTTAGAAATGCACAGCATGCCAGTTATGTTTGCGATTTCTGGTGCAGATTTCACCCTTTTCAATGGTAGAGTGAGATCTGAAGTAGGGTGAGATCAGCATAAATCCACACAAAAAACTGCATATAACACGTGTTTTTTGCTGTGGTTTTGGTGCAGCAATGCACAGAAATCTGCATAGAAATTCATGTGGAATTTCTGCTACACAGCCCACACCCATGTGTAGGTAGCCTTAAAATATAGTTACGAGATAAAGCCACTTGCAGTGGAGACACATCTGTTTAGTTTTAACTTCTTCGGCATACACACAAAAAATTGTTCTAGAAAGCAAATGACTCAAATGTATCAATTTACTTTAAATATGGTTTATTTTAAAGCAGTTTGTAAGATAACGAATGCAGTGTAACAATATTGCAGGGCAATATTTTATACTAATACTGTATGTTGCATTTCAGTCAGTCTTTAAATAATGTAATGGACTAAAGTAAGTGAGAAGGTAAGTATAAAGTACTTTGTTGTACACCGCTGAATGTGCATGGAAGAACATCAATAACATAAGATACATATGGAATAACTAATGCATTGTACATTATGTAAGCACCTTGTACATCTTCCTGAGCCTCACTAGGTACAGCACATAGAATTCTTACATAGCAAGAAATTAGAATGTCTTGGTGAAGAAATTGGGAGCGTTGTCTTTAAAGTGGTTATATTCATCTGTTCCAGCCACCAGTACAGTTGCAGGAAAGGTCCTAGGACGTTCTGGATCCTGTTATAGAAATGAACATAATGTCAGTTAGTGATTCTTTTTAAGGATCATCATCCTTAGATTACAGATATTGCCTACAACATACATGCCATAAGGTCAGGCCATGCCTCAAGATCCTGTCCAGTAATGCCTTCTCTGGACAGGTGCTGGATGATACAGCCTGGCACCATAATAGTGGGTCAATTTTTTAATCTTTACAATGATGCCATCCTCTTTTCTATGTTTACTACAGGTACGAATGTGGGGGAAACTTACAGTAAATGATATTATGTATTCATGCTATCTGTAGGCCTTCCATTGAATGAGTTATTTCATGTCTGTTAATAGACTTAAAGCAATACAACCACAAGGCAATCTCTGGGTTTTGTTTGCTTACCTTAATAGGATAGGCTGTGGTAGGAACATAGCGGATGACAAATCCACATCTCCTTCTGTCAGACAGGTTGGGTTCACTGGCATGAACAGTCAGACCATCATGCACCTGTCAATATAGATGAGCATTTACAGAGATTGTTCAATACACACGTCACACATCACACCAGGCTCCTAACATGGAAGCTCCTGCTATTGATTTGTTCATCCATACATTCTGCCCTGACCTTGGAATATATCCATGGAGATCAATGTACATGACTAGTCCATAGGGCAATCTGAAGAAGTTGTTGGTCTAGAGCACATCTAGTGCTTATATGCTCCAAAATAACACTTGTTAGATATCTACTGACACATGGCAGTCTTTTCTCGATTTTGTCAGATTGACTGGAAGTAGAGTGCATTATCTATATATACCAAAATGAAATATATTATGTTTCAGTTTCTTTAAAGAGGCATACTACTTACATTGTATTGCTATCTACAGAATCCCCCTGTTATAGTTAATTTTAATGGTCAAATAGGACAATAATACCGTGATATTAAGTTTGATCAACAAATCTCTGTAATGTCTTTGTGGCATTAGGTTGTACTTACAGACATTTGACCAGCTTTCAGTGGACACTCAACCAAATCTTCTACATTCACCAAGTGCTTTGGAATCTCCTGGTTTGCTGTCAGCATGTTCCCGGGAATCTCTGCATTTCTGTGCTCCAGTATACCTTGTTTATGACTCCCTGGGGCAAAAAAATTTAAGTCTCTATGTAAATCCCTTAAGAACTTTTTATATTATCCATTTAGCCATAAAGAGGTAATACCTGGAATGATTTGTAGGACTCCATTTTCGGCATCAACATCATCGAATGCCAGCCATACTGAAGCCACTGGACCTCCCTCAAATCCCCAGTATCTATGAAGATTTAAGAAAGCCATATTTAGGTTACACACTTACAACTAGTAGATTATCCAGACATAAATGTCTACCAGCTTCTATACTCACTTGATATCCTGATGCCAGGCAACATACGGGGAAGTGTTTTCTTTGTGTGGTACCTCAGAGGAGGGATATTTGCAGATAAATCTTGAGTCCAGAAGAATGACATTGGAGCCCAAGACAGCTGTGATTGTTTCAAGTAGATTGGGATGGGTTGCCAGTCTCATCACCCACTCATACTGCATGTGGATATTGTGTAGATTGTACTGAGTGTACTCTTTACCTGAAAGATAAAGCATGTTGGAATCAGCTATTTTTTTCTACAACTCAAAGTATTTTGGCTGAAGAAAATATATTCTGATCATGGTTCATGATGCAGTCTCTACACATCTCTCGATCATTTGCAAAGTTACCAAACTTTTCTTCCAGCTTTGCATGCTCCTTCTGGGCTTGGTGCAATTCCTTCTCATCTAATACATCAATTGATGTCAGATAGCCATCGGAGTCATAGAGGTCCTTCATCTTGTTAGCGTCAATCTTCATGGTGTAGTTACTAGGATGGCTTTAGCTGTACCAATAATGTCTGAAAGCTGTTGATATAACTGCCTGTCTGTCACACTGACTTATATACTAAGTCTAGCTAGTGCCCAGCCCATGCCACTGTAAGTTTTTGTTTCCTGGATAAATATTATAGCCCTGGGTGATTGTTTCTGATGTCTTAAGAATACAGCATATGTCTGCATTCCTCACAACAAAACTTCCTTGTTTCACTCTGCATGGACTGTCACACATTATGACAAAGGGCTGGGATTTCCACAGCAATTCAGGAAGCAAAATATAAGATATGTCATTCCTACAAATTAAAATATCTTAGAATATCTTGCTCTTTGATATCCTACTATTAGAAACATGAATTCTGAGAGTAGAAACAGAACTTTTCCAAATAATCTCTCTTTTTGGTGTAGGTTTATCATATGTTTTATATGTAATATATTTCTGGAACAATTGTGTCTGGAATTACAAAGCGGAAGGTGTGGTTTCAGTATACTGATCTACTACTGTAGACTACGCTATGTAATGTTTGCATTGGAATTGAGAGAAATTGAGATTTAAATATATATAATATGGCCAATGTTTTTATCAGGGCACATAGAATATACCGAATAGTATATAATAGTAGTACAATAGTATAGTATGTATATTTGTTTTGTTTTGTTCAGAAACAAGAAAAAAGAGAAGTGGAATTTCAACTTTCCTAGAAAAGTGTTTCAGTATTGAAAACTAGTCAAAAGAAAAAAGTCTAGTGCCATCTTATGCAGTAGAAAACAGGTTTATTGCTCTCATTAAGAGGAACAAATTTATCAAACAGAAATATGCCTAAATTTGGCAAATTTCTGGCACAAATTGTGGTGCAAAGGTCCGCGCCACAATCTGAGACTTCACCCAGCTAACACCAGGTCTTAAAAAAATAGCTGTGGTGTGGGCGGGTGGCCCATCTCATTCATCATTTTCTAGTTTAGGTGTACAAAATGGTCTAAATGTAAGACAGCAAGGAAGCTGTCTTACACTTAGAGGTAGTGGAGGAAATGCCAAAGTAATGTAGAGGCCAGCGCCTCTTCATAACTTCGACAAATCCACCACCTGACTTTTCCTGCCAAAAAAGGCTTTTAAAGAACACAACAATCAGTGTCTTCCCAGCTGTAAAAATAAAATCTGTTTTTAGCTTAATGATATTTTAGCACCAGATATGAGGAAATTTTACATTAATCAAATTCATTACAAATTTCCCCCAAAAAATTGAACTTTAATGTTAATTGTTCGGTACACATCGCTTAAAATAAAATCACAATTTTACTGGTCAGAAGACAGAGAAGAAGTCATTTGCTACCAAAAACACATACTTTTTGGATTTTTTTTCATTAAAAAAAATCTTTTACTCGGGCTATTTTTTAGCACCTGCTACCATCCGTTTGCTGGAACCATACACGTTGCTTTCACTTTGTCATTTTGTCATGCTGCCTTGATGTTAAAGTGTATGGATACAGTCTTAGAAGATCCCAGAGTGTCATACATAACTTTTCAGGGCAATTGGTAGCACTTTCGATTCAGGATTGGATTTTTGGACAAAATCAAATTTGATTGCTGACTCGACTAGACCCAAAACAATTTTTTGAAAATTCGCTCATCTCTGTTTCCCACATTACATAACAGAATTGCTAATAAATTAAGACTACTGGGTGATAATGATTATTGTTCCTAGAACTTCCTAGAGTCATGCCCAGGAAAGGGTGTGCAGCCGGTTGTATAGAATGACACGTCATCCCTATTTATAATTATATATTGAAATAGCGGCATCCCTCTTATTGCTCATGATGGGGCACTGGAGCTGGATAAACCTGTATCTTTTAATTGTAGCCGGAGGAAGTGGAGAGAGTCTAGAGTCTGTAGAGATGATGTCATACAGTATAAAGACTCCTAGAAGAGATCAGGTTCTGTATGAGTCTGAGTAAAGTCTGAGACCTGCAGCAGCTGACTGACTTTGAGAACTGAAGGGAGTCACACCCTGTGGTGGAATGTTCTTAAAGGGTTATTCCCATCTTGGACAATGGGGGCTCGGCTATTTTCGGCGGCCCCATACAAATGAATGAAGGGCGGCCGCGCATGCGCAGTGTGCCCTCCTTCACTTTCGGGGCCCCGTTCTCGATATAGGTGCGGGTCCCAGCGGTGGGACCCACACCTTTAGGACAATTATCCTAGCGATATGCCCCCATTGTCCAAGATGGGAATAACCCTTTAAGAAGTTTGGAAAAGTTTGTTCAAAGACAAGATGGAGTCTGTTATATTAGCAATTCGCCTCTTTTTGTCAAACTCTTAAAACATTCTACCTGTCCCTGCATCTGTTTTACCCATATGATCCCAGCAGCCTCTGATGGTGGGACTCTGGGACCTCTGGAACCTTGCCCTGTCCTAGTTATCCCTAATTCTCCCAACCACTAGCTGGGCGATGATAATTTGAGTTTCTGCAATGGACACAAATATCTATAATGTTCAGGTTCCATCTGTCACACACCGGGCATCTTCTGCTGTTGTTCTGTGAGGGAGAAGCGATGATTAATAAATAATTACACCAAAATAGGTCTGGAAGGGCTACAGTCTTGTGCCTCAATCTAGGCACAAGGTTGTAGCCCTTCCAGACCTATTTTGGTGTAATTATTTATGGGTCTTGAGGAAAAGACATTGACATGATTAGGTGAGTTTATTTTGTTGACAATACACAAAGCACATCTATAAAACAAGTAAATCAATAAAATAACAATACATAACATAAATGTCACCATTAAAGGGATGTTCCCATCTCACAAATGTAATTTGTATAGTTAGATATGGCCATACCAATATTATTACTAATAGAATGTATTTATATAAAATGTACCGTTTAGAAGATTTGCCTATTTGTATGGGCATTGTCCCACACACATCAGTCAGGCCGTTGCCCCTAGTTACGACCTCCATGGCCATGTAGTAGTAGTGGCCGGCTTGCTCCTTTTCAAATCCGCTCTGAGGTAACTGCTGTATTGTGAACGCACATTTGAATGCGTAGACACATCTTAGGGTACTTTCACATCTGTGTTTTGGACGCTACCAGTCCAGGATCCGTCCAAATGCAGACTTTATAAACGCATTCTGTTCCATAGAGATGAATTGATCTTGGAACAGGTTTTGGAAACGCAGACAAAAATGCTACAACCCTAAGATGTGTCACAAACTACATTTGTGAGATGGGAATACGCCTTTAATGACAAACATTTGTAATGCACTTTTTCACAGGGACTCAACAGGCAGGGATAGTTGTGTGGCTGGGGGAATCCCTGGGAAGTCAGTGGGTGCCATATATTTTTGGGAGTGTAGGAGGAGACCAGGGTACCGGTGTTGATTGGATTTGAACTCAGGAACCTCAGAGCTACGGGCTCCAGTGCTAATCACTGAGCCACTGTGCTGCAGTATTATAAAGAATGGTTATGAACTTACTGTGCCAACTAACCAGCTTTTCCTGTGGACATTGTCCTGGATATAGCCTGATTTTCACCCTTTAATCCTTTTACAGGGATTTGGTCTTTGCCGCAGGGGAACCACCAGGCCGCTACCTCTTGGTATAGTCCCGTTTGAGTTGCCAGCTGATGCACGGAGGTCAGAGACATCGGTGCAAAGCATCAATAGAACAGGCAAGGCATACAGACAGTACCAGGCTGAGGTCAGGCAGGCAAAATATATATATGATCCAAGGAACAGACCCAGAGAAGATGGGACTAGGTTAGAACCCAGGCAAAAGGCAGACAAACTGATCAGAATCACATTCATAAGTCAGGCCTGACAGACAGACTGGGTACAGTTAATAGTAACACATAAAATAATATTAGCCCATTAGACAATAATAAGTCCATGTAAGGTCTAACATTATTGATATATAAGAACATTAATCATGTCGTGTATTAACGTATCTTATTTCCCTGATGCTGTCACAGTGGACTGACGATTTCTATAAGATTCACATTTTTGTAATTGTACCAATTATTTTCTACCTGTGTTCTTTTGGAGTTGTTTTCTCGTATGGGTACAGAAATGATGTAGTCTGTACATATTAAGCACCACTTGCGCTGGATATAGGCTATAGTAACATGGTTGACTACTAGCGCGGTATTGCTGGGCTTTATCCTCAGCAAGGTAGAAGGGATCCTGTGGGCATTACTTTAGCCTGCACGCCGCAGTGAGACTTCCTCCAACTCCGCCCCCAGAATAGTGTGGAGAGCGATATGCAGCACGGATATATCGCGCACCTGCACGGCTCCTGAGAATGAGAGAACACGCCTCCCTGATGACGCATTCCGGGGGGCGGACAGTTTAGGCGCCGGTGGTATTGATAAACCCACGTGAGACGCCCCTCCAGGTAGATGCCTCCACATGGTTGTCGGCACTGCACGTGGAGCAACTCTATAGTAATGCAGGACACCATCTTTACAGTTTCAGACGGAGGATTAGGGCTGCACCTGTTTGGATTAGTCCCCTGATGATTTGGTTCAAGTCCAAGGAAACACGTCGGGACAATTTTCATTTGGATACTAGGGCCTCCCTGCAATTCACCCTGATGAAGCTGGGCAGTCACAAGCTCAGTAGGGACAAGCAGGGACTCCTAAATAGATATGAGGGACGGCTCAGTGGGGTCGCCTTGTTCCCTGAGCATAAAGACTAGCTCAGGACAAGTAAGGGTGAATTGGGTTATAGACCCAGCGCCCTGAGACTAGGGACCCCCTCCAGGGACCATGATTCAACAAAGCGGTAAGAACGTTCCTTTATTATTTTCACGGATAATCATTAGTGTTGAGCGAGCATGCTCAGCCGAATATGATATTCGTTCGAGCATTGCGGTGCTCTGGACCATGCGGTGTTTGGCCGAACACCGCGTGTGCTCGAGCGCCATGCTCGGGTCCCCTCCCTGCACGCTAATTAGCCAATTAGCGTGTGAGGAGGTACTGGCATTCACTGTAATGCCGTAGCCATCTTGGCTACTGGCATTACAGTGATTGGCTGGCCGGGAACAAGTCATCGGGTGCTATATAGCACCCGGTGACATGTGACCCGGCTCAGACCGAGTCAGGGAGAGCTGCTGCAAAGAGGGACAGATAGTGTAGGGATAGAAATTGGCTAGGCAGGGCTAGTATTTCTATTGAAAAGACCCAAAAGCCCTTTTAAGCGCTATTGTGATATCTGGCTACAATATATTTTTTATTTTTGGGGGGTTAAAAATTGCGCAAGGTGGCCTGACCTTAACACCACCTGCGCAGCTTGTGCATTCTAATCCTTTCTGTATCCTATATACCTGACATCCATTGTCATTTTTTCTGCCGCTAATCAAGGCCACAGTACCTGCGCTGCGCTGCTGTATAATGTTTGAACAAGGAGGCACAGATAGTGTAGGGATAGGATTTGGCTAGGCAGGGTTAGTTGTTCTGTTGAAAAGACCCAAAAGTCCTTTTAAGGACTATTGTTACATCTGGCTGCAATATATTTTTTTCTTTTGGGGCAAAAATAACGCAAGTTTGCCTGACCTTAACACCACCTGCGCAGCTTGTGCATTATAACGTTACTGTATTCTATATAGCTGACATCCAGTGTCATTTTTTTCTGCCGTTAATCAAGTTGACATTACCTGCGTGGCTTGTGCATTATAACGTTGCTGTATCCTATATATCTGACATCCGGTGTAATTTTTTCTGCCGTTAATCAAGTCGAGATTACCTGCGCAGCTTGTGCATTATAACGTTGCTGTATCCTATATAGTTGACATCCGGTGTCATTTTTTCTGCCGTTAATCAAGTCGACATTACCTGCGCGGCTTGTGCATTATAACGTTGGTGTATCCTATATAGCTGACATCCGATGTCATTTTTTCTGCCGTTAATCAAGTTGACATTTCCTGCGTGGCTTGTGCATTATAACGTTGCTGTATCATATATAGCTGACATCCGGTGTCATTTTTTCTGCCGTTAATCAAGTCGACATTACCTGCACGGCTTGTGCATTATAACGTTACTGTATCCTATATAACTGACATCCGGTGTCATTTTTTCCTGCCGTTAATCAAGTCGACATTACCATAACCATAATGTTTTAGACGGTCAGCTCACCAGCAGGCCCTCAACCATAATGTTTTAGATGGTCAGCTCACCAGCAGGCCCTCAACCATAATGTTTTAGATGGTCAGCTCACCAGCAGGCCCTCAACCATAATGTTTTAGACAGTCAGCTCACCAGCAGGCCCGGAACCATAATGTTTTAGACGGTCAGCTCACCAGCATGCCCTCAACCATGATGTTTTAGACGGTCAGCTCACCAGCAGGCCCGGAACTATAATGTTTTAGACGGTCAGCTCACCAGCAGGCCCTCAACCATAAAGTTTTATATGGATCAGCTAACCAGCAGGCCCTCAACCATAATGTTTTAGACGGTCAGCTCACCAGCAGGCCCTCAACCATAATGTTTTAGATGGTCAGCTCACCAGCAGGCCCTCAACCATAATGTTTTAGACAGTCAGCTCAGCAGCAGCATGTCACCCATAATTTTTAGACGGTCAGCTCAGCAGCAGCAGCAGCAGCACCTCACCCATAATGTTTTAGATGGTCAGCTCAGCAGCAGCACGTCACCCCTATTGTTTTTGAGTGTCAGCAGCAGGCCATCAATCATAATTTTTTAAGGGTGTGTCTGATGCCCTCCTTTATGTGTAATAAAGGGTGTATTGGAGTGCCTGTTCCTTGTAATTTTTGGCAGCCCTTTCCCTTTGTGCATAGGATTTATGAGTGTAGGAGTCCCACGACATGAACAATTGTACCACAATGTGAATGAGGCCCTCCTTTATGTGATATACCGGTTGTATCGGAGTGCCTCTTCCTTGTAATTTTTGGCAGCACTTGTGCTTTACGTACAAGTAAATATGTTTCCTAACAATATTTCCTCTAAAATCAATGTTATATTCTGTTTTTAAGGGGTATTCTTGTCATTCCGTAAAAGTGGCGTAATACTTGGACAACATCGTTCCCAGCAGCGACTTCGGTGTCCAAGATGAATCCAGGCAACCTCCCCATGCTGTTCCCAAACCATTTCAGTGGTGTTTCCACCATTTTCTCAACTTTCCCTATGAACCAGACACCCTCCCCTTTTCAGAGCAGAGGGTGCCTGGTTTAGTGCTCGGGTTCTCCCATTGACTTCCATTATACTCGGGTGCTCGGCCGAGCACAAGAGCACCGCCTAGTGTTCGGCCAGAGCACCCGAGCATTACGGTGCTCGATCAACACTAATAATCATTGCACAAGTTTGCGTCACTTATTATTGTCTAATGGGCTAATATTATTTTATGTGTTTAATTAATAGACACTAATTCATTTACAGGCAATGGGACTTGGATAAACAATATGGATCTGGAAGAGAAACATACTGTACACTCTGTGATATATGTCTTAAATTCTGTTGCAGGCCCCCTCACCCAACATATGAGGTGAGATCTCAATGTAACATTGGTATCTGCGGTGAAAAATACCCTGTCTTGATGACACCCCAAAAAGAACCTCTTGGGGGTGCCCCAAAAAGAACCTTACTGGGTACTGGTTCTTACTAAGTAGGTGGCAATAGGGAGGTAATCAGTCCAGGGTTTACTATTCTCTGCCATTGCCTTCTGGATCTTGAGCTTCAATGTGCCATTCAATATCGCCACTCTACCACTATTTTGCAGGTGATAGAGGGTGTGTAGAGCCAGTTCTGTCCCCGATGCTCCTAGTATTTCCTGTACTACCACTGCTGCTGGGAAGTTCATACCTTTATCACTTTCTATAGTTTAAGGAACTCCATACCTACATACCAGGAGAGAAACTCCTTGGACATGGTCTTTGCATTTGGTAACAGGCCATGCTTCTGGCCACCCTGAGAAGAGATTCACACAGACAAGTACAAGCTCATACTGTCCCACCTTTGGTAGTTGGATGAAATCTATCTGCAGTTGCTGAAATGGGTATGATGGCTGTAGAAGGAAGTGTTGATAATAATAATAATAATTATATATATATATATATATATATATATATATATATATACATGCCCCTTTAATATGCATGCATGGATATATATGCATATATATATGCATGGGCCTTTGTAGTGGCCCCAAAATGCCTATATATTATTATGCCCCCAGTAATTCTATATTCATGCCATATTCATACATAGATATACATGTATGCCTCTATATTACATGTATATCTATGTATGTATACAAATGTATACATGCATGCCCCTATATTGCATGTATATCTATGTATGTATACAAATGTCACGGGTGCCCCCCCCCTGTATCCCCCTGCAGGCACATACCAGCACGCCTGCAGGAGGGAGATGCCGCCCTGATGACTGGACAGTAATGTCCAGTCTTGGGCACATCAAAGGACAGAGGATTGATAAGATTCTCTGCCCTTTGTTAAAGAGGCTCTGTCACCCTGTTCTAACCTATGTAAATTAATACATAGGTTAATAGGGGCAGTTTTTCTATGAAGGCACCTACCTGAATAGCAGAGTATAAAGCAGCGGTTGAGGAGAAATCCTTACTTAAAAAATTATGCTATTAAACCTTCAGAGCACCGGGGGGCGGGCTCTTTCCTTCCGAGCACTGGTTCTTCACCGCCCTCCCGGCTCCGAGGCTCGCCCCCCTGTCTAAGTGCACGCCCCTTCATTGAGTGATTGACAGCGCTAGACCATTCGGTCTAGCGCTGAAATCCAGCGCCTGAGCATTGTAATCGTGCCCGGCGCATGCGCAATAGCTCTTGCAGTGCCGAACACTGCAAGCGCTTCCATTCATTTGCGCACGCGCCGCCACTTCCGGGTTCAGGGAAGTGACTGCGCGTGCGCAAATGAACGGAAGCGCTTGCAGTGTTCGGCACTGCAAGCGCTATTGCGCATGCGCCGGGCACGATTACAATGCACAGGTGCGGGATTTCAGCGCTAGACCGAACGGTCTAGCGCTGTCAATCACTCAAAGAAGGGGCGTGCACTTAGGCAGGGGGGCGAGCCTCGGAGCCGGGAGGGCGGTGAAGAACCAGTGCTCGGAAGGAAAGAGCCCGCCCCCCGGTGTTCCGAAGGCTCATTAGCAGAATTTTTTAAGTAAGGATTTCTCCTCAACCGCTGCTTTATACTCTGCTATTCAGGTATGCGCCTTCATAGGAAAACTGCCCCTATTAACCTATGTATTAATATACATAGGTTAGAACAGGGTGACAGAGCCTCTTTAAACACCTCCGGCAGCGCCGGAGATGTTTAACAGAACAGGGAGGGCAATTCACAGGCGGGAGGATCAAAGAGATCCTCCGCTTGTGAGCGCCTGTGTGTGCGGGCTGCTCGGGAGCGAGTGCGACCGGACTTAAATAGTCCGGCCGCACTACACTGATCAGAATTGAGCCTGGCAGCCCCTTTAGCGATAGTCATCCCCAGGACGACGAGCAGCCTCTGGAGATGAGCAAGAACCCCAGGATGGCTGAGTATCACCTTCCACTGAACCACCAATGATTAACCCCTTCATTCATCAATATTAACCCCTTATCCTCCCTGAACCCTATACCACCAATGCCTTGCCCTGTAATATTAACCTCTTCATTACCCCTGCCATAACCCACTATACCACCAACGCATCCCCTTCCATATCACAATATTAACCCCTTCATTGCCCCCATGTCCATTGCCACCAATAACCCCCTAATCTTCCATTAACCCTTTCCCTGCCATTATATCTAGGGAGGGTGCTGCCGTTTATGTATTTCTGTGTGAGTGTATGTTTAGTTAGTTTGTGGGTGGAATTTGTATGTGGGACGGTGTAGTGTAGTTAGGTTTTATACTGAGGTGTCATACTTTATTGTTGCGTGCGGATATATATATATATATATATATATATATATATATATATATATATATTTATTTATAAACCTTAATATAAATATATATAGATATAGTCTAAATAATTAGGCTGTAGACGTGTATTATTGTATAATAAATATTTTATTATTAGAATACCGTATACTGAGTCTTTAGTCGCCGCCATAGTACAGTTCAGTACATATAGTGCAGGGAATAGGTAGTAATAAAGGAATAAATAGTCGGAGCTAGCAACAGACGGGTAACACCTATTTATGAATATTAATTATTAATACCACACAAAATATGAATAATTAATATATCCTTTAACAATGGCTTTGGGATGAGCTTAGGGGAATCATTAATTGTGTTTTCCACTGTTATGGCAAGCGCATATCAGGCAGGCCTGAACAAAGTGTGTAGCCATGTAGTTGAATCCTGGGGCAATCCAGAAATTACCTATCAAACTTGCCATGGTTTCCTTTGGAACATGCGTGAGGACTTCCCAGACGAAAGTGGTTATTGGAGTAATACTTTGTAAGGTGTTAACAGCGAATCCTGTCCATGGTTCTTCCTCAAAGATTTGCATTAGATATTGTCTGTCACATTGTCTAGTTCCGGGGTGGCCAACCCGTGGCTCTCGAGCAGCATGCGGCTCCTGGCCCTGTCACATGCGGCTCGCAGGGGAGCGCCGTGGCCACTTTACTCTAACATTACCTGCAGCTCGAGCTTGAGGGTGTCATCTGAGCATGGGGCGTTGATCTGAGCATGGGCAGTCATCTGAGCATGAGGGTGTCATCTGAGCATGGGACAGTCATCTGAGCATGGGCGGTCATCTGAACATGAGGGTGTCATCTGAGCATGGGGCGCTGATCTGAGCATGGGCAGTCATCTGAGTATGAGGGTGTCATCTTAGCATAAATTCACTTTTAAATGTTTGAAAACTCAATTGCAGTAATACTGTCGTGTGCACGCATATTTGTGTAAATGGATAGCTTGTGGCTCCTGGCAGTCATACATTTTTTTTTTGGGCCCTTTGTGTCTGTAAGGTTGGCCACCCCTGGTCTAGTTCCTTAATTTCTTCTTTCGTTACTTCCAAACTGTCATGTACTTCATCTGGGCCATTAAATGGGAACAATTCTCATGGTAGCTCCCACTTCTGACTCCTTTTCCATCCCAGTTATGCATCTGTCTCTTGTTTTGTTACTTCCATGGCCTCATCATACCTGCCTTCCTAATCTCTTCTTGCTCTGTCCATTCTGCACTCCCCTCTTCTGGACCCAGTGGAAGTAATGTAGCTGAGTTCAGAACTGTGCAACATTTGATGTTAGATTTGGAGGGGTGAGAAGGGCTACCTCATATTTAGGGAGTCTTGCAACAGATAGATGTTTGGTGCGAGCCTGGAAGAGTATGTCCTGTATGGAATGGTGGACTTGAATTGTGAGAGGATGGGACATGAAGGGCAGTAGGGGTTGCAGATGGGGATGCCTCTGAATAACTGGGAGATAGCAAGGGGGAAACGGGTTCAATTCCTCTGTTGTCAAAAATTGTATGGGACCTCTCTGTGGGTGCTGTTCACCATAGAAATATTCTCCTCTAATGGGTGTGGTTTGTTTTCTGTATAGATACGGTGACTGGATCTCAAGCTCCTGATATGTGTTGTGATCTGGTGGTATTAGATTAACTATACAAATGGCTACAATTTCCAGCACTCTAGTGTCTACTTCTTGGCCTTATATACTCTGTGGATTAGAGCCATAAAATCTCGTATCTTTCCCTTACTTCTTCCTTAGTAAAGGGGTAGCGTGTAGATTGGAACAATTGGCTCTCGAAACAGGTTATTCTAGCCCATCAGTGGCTGTGGTGTGACAGCAAGAGGAGGATGGTTTGAAATGGGAGTGGAAAGAGGTGGCAGCAACTGTGATTGAGCTGTGCTTATCAGGAAAGGCTAATGGGACTCCTGGGCTGAGTTGAGGTGCTCATCATCACAGTTTTACTACTCAACACGTATATTACCTCTCCTCTATTACTTACCCACCCTATTCTTCATTTACTCAGAGACCTTTAGCCATGCTTTGACTTTCTCCTCCTCCTCAACTTTCTTTTTCCATCCATTTCCTTTCTTTCTTCTGGAACCTTCGCAATTTGTCAGGATTTAAATGCATGGTCTTGGGCATTTTTCTGAGGTCTGATGGGGGCACAATACGCTGGTCTGAGGTCTGATGGGGCACAATAAGCTGGTCTGAGGTCTGATGGGGGCACAATACGCTGATCTGAGGTCTGATGGGGGCACAATACGCTGATCTGAGGTCTGGTGGGGGCACAATACGCTGATCTGAGGTCTGGTGGGGGGCACAATACGCTGATCTGAGGTCTGATGGGGGCACAGTAGGCTGATGTGAGGTCTGATAGGGGCACATTCTGCTGATCTGAGGTCTGATGGGGGCACAATATGCTGATCTGAGGTCTGATGGGGCACAATACGCTGATCTGAGGTCTGATGGGGCACAATACGCTGATCTGAGGTCTGATGGGGGCACAGTATGCTGATCTGAGGTCTGATGGGGGCACAGTAGGCTGATCCGAGGTCTGATGGGGGCACAATACGCTGATCTGAGATCTGATGGGGGCACAATACGCTGATCTGAGGTCTCATGGGGGCACAATACGCTGGTCTGAGGTCTGATGGGGCACAATAAGCTGGTCTGAGGTCTGATGGGGGCACAATACGCTGATCTGAGGTCTGATGGGGGCACAATACGCTGATCTGAGGTCTGATGGGGGCACAGTAGGCTGATGTGAGGTCTGATGGGGCACATTCTGCTGATCTGAGGTCTGATGGGGGCACAATATGCTGATCTGAGGTCTGATGGGGCACAATACGCTGATCTGAGGTCTGATGGGGCACAATACGCTGATCTGAGGTCTGATGGGGGCACAGTACGCTGATCTGAGGTCTGATGGGGGCACAGTAGGCTGATCCGAGGTCTTATGGGGGCACAATACGCTGATCTGAGATCTGATGGGGGCACAATACGCTGATCTGAGGTCTGGTGGGGGGCACAATACGCTGATCTGAGGTCTGATGGGGGCACAGTAGGCTGATGTGAGGTCTGATGGGGGCACATTCTGCTGATCTGAGGTCTGATGGGGGCACAATATGCTGATCTGAGGTCTGATGGGGCACAATACGCTGATCTGAGGTCTGATGGAGCACAATACGCTGATCTGAGGTCTGATGGGGGCACAGTACGCTGATCTGAGGTCTGATGGGGCACAATACGCTGATCTGAGGTCTGATGGGGGCACATTCTGCTGATCTGAGGTCTGATGGGGGCACAATATGCTGATCTGAGGTCTGATGGGGCACAATACGCTGATCTGAGGTCTGATGGGGGCACATTCTGTTGATCTGAGGTCTGATGGGGGCACAATACGCTGATCTGAGGTCTGATGGGGGCACAGTAGGCTGATGTGAGGACTAATGGGGGCACATTCTGCTGATCTGAGGTCTGATGGGGTACAATACGCTGATCTGGGGTCTGATGGGGCACAATACGCTGATGTGAGGTCTGATGGGGGCACAGTAGGCTGATGTGAGGTCTGATGGGGGCACAATCTGGGGTCTGATGGGGCACAATACGCTGATCTGAGGTCTGATGGGGGCACAGTAGGCTGATGTGAGGTCTGATGGGGGCATATTCTGCTGATCTGAGGTCTGATGGGGCACAATACGCTGATCTGAGGTCTGATGGGGGCACAGTACGCTGATCTGAGGTCTGATGGGGCACAATACACTGATCTGAGGTCTGATGGGGGCACATTCTGATGATCTGAGGTCTGATGGGGGCAGGGGACTGTTAGTTTAGTGATGTAAAAACTGGGGACAGGTTTCCTTTAATATAGGAGTCCCGTTGTTTTTTAATCCTATTACTCCTATATTTTACTGCATTATATGGTAGAGTATTTAGAGTAGGGTAGGTAGAAAGTCTATTGTACTGTACTTAACAGCATAGATGATCTAGCAGTTTATATAGTCATCTTTCTAATACAATATTATAACCACAACTAGTAGTATGTGCCTGTGAAGTTGGAAACGTGCGTTTGGGAAGCCAAGTGGGGGGCCCACTCAAGTATGTTTCGCCCCCCCTGTGCTGAACCTCTAGCTACGCCTCTGCGTACAGGGTTACAGTCTGTTTAGAAAGGATCGCCAAAACCGGAGAGGGGGAGGGGTCTGCCTTTATGTAAAGTCCTGTCTAAAGCCCACACTGCGGGAAGATATAAGTGAGGGACATAAAGATGTGGAGTCACTGTGGGTAGAAATAAATGGAGCCAAAAACAATAATAAAATACTAATAGGAGTTTATTATAAACCCCCTAGTATACCAGAGCCCATAGAAAATCTACTTCTAAACGAAATAGACGAGGTGGCAAAACATAATGAGGTCGTTATTATGGGGGATTTCAACTACCCAGATATAGACTGGGAAACTGAAACCTGTACATCTCATAAAGGAGACAGGTTCTTGGAAATAACCAAAGACAATTACCTTTCCCAACTGGTTCAGGACCCGACTAGAGGGAAGGCCATACTGGACTTAGTATTAACCAATAGACCTGACAGAACAACAAATGTGCAGGTAGGGGGACACCTGGGAAATAGTGACCATAATATAATAACCTTCCAACTGTCATTTAAAAGAGCGTTTCTTCAGGGAGGAACAAAAATACCTAACTTCAAAAAAGCTAAATTTAGCCAACTAAGAGAGGCCATAGGCCTAACTAACTGGGACAAAGTCCTCAAAAATAAAAATATAGCCACAAAATGGGATATTTTTAAAAGCATCCTAATATCTAATTGTGAGAGGTACATACCTTATGGGAATAAAAGGTTAAGGAACAAGAAAAAACCAATGTGGATAAACAGAACTGTAAAGAAAGCAATAAATGACAAACAGAAAGCATTTAAATCACTAAAACAGGAGGGGAGCGAGGAAGCATTGAAAAACTATAAGAAAAAAAATAGAATATGTAAAAGACAAATAAAAACAGCCAAACTAGAGACCGAGAGATTAATCGCCAAAGAAAGTAAAACTAACCCTAAAATGTTCTTTAATTATATAAATGGTAAAAAGTATAAACCTGAAGGTGTCGGCCCCTTACAGAGTAATGAGGGGGGAGTTGCAGAGAGCGATGAGGAGAAAGCAAAGCTACTAAATATCTTTTTCTCCACTGTATTCACTGAGGAAAATAAACTGTCAGATGAAATGCAGAATATAAAAGTAAATTCCCCATTAAAAGTGCCCTGTCTGACCCAGGAAGAAGTAGAGCTGCGTCTTAAAAAGATTAAAATAGACAAATCGCCAGGACCGGATGGCATACACCCCCGTATCCTAAGAGAATTAAGTAATGTCATCGCCAGACCCTTATTTCTGATATTTAAGGACTCTATACTGACAGGGAGTGTTCCACAGGATTGGCACATAGCAAATGTGGTGCCAATATTCAAAAAGGGTCCAAAAACAGAGCCCGGGAACTATAGGCCGGTAAGTTTAACATCTGTCGTGGGTAAACTGTTTGAGGGTTTTCTAAGAGATGCTATCTTGGAGTACCTCAATGAAAATAAGCAAATTACTCCATATCAGCATGGCTTCATGAGGGATCGGTCATGTCAAATCAATTTAATCAGTTTCTATGAGGAGGTAAGTTCTAGACTGGACCGCAGCGAATCAATGGATGTCGTATATCTGGACTTCTCCAAAGCATTTGACACTGTACCACATAAAAGGTTAGTATATAAGATGAGAATGCTTGGCCTGGGAGAAAATGTCTGTATGTGGGTAAGTAACTGGCTCAGTGATAGAAAACAGAGGGTGGTTATTAATGGTACATGCTCAGATTGGGTCACTGTAACTAGTGGGGTAAAACAGGGGTCAGTATTGGGCCCTATTCTCTTCAATATATTTATTAATGATCTTGTAGAAGGCTTGCACAGTAAAATATCAATTTTTGCAGATGACACTAAACTGTGTAAAGTAATTAACACAGAAGAGGACAGTACACTGCTACAGATGGATCTGGATAGACTGGAGGCTTGGGCAGAGAAGTGGCAGTTGAGGTTTAACACTGACAAATGTAAAGTTATGCATATGGGAAGGAATAATGCAAGTCACCAGTACATACTGAATGGTAAAATATTGGGTAACTCTGACATAGAAAAGGACCTAGGAATTTTAGTGAACAGAAATCTAAGCTGCAGAAACCAGTGTCAGACAGCTGCTGCCAAGGCCAATAAGATAATGGGTTGCATCAAAAGAGGCATAGATGCTCGTGATGAGAACATAGTCCTGCCACTTTACAAATCACTAGTCAGACCACACATGGAGTACTGTGTACAGTTCTGGGCTCCTGTGAACAAGGCAGACATAGCAGAGCTGGAGAGGGTTCAGAGGAGGGCAACTAAAGTAATAACTGGAATGGGTGGACTACAGTACCCAGAAAGATTATCAAAATTAGGCTTATTCACTTTAGAAAAAAGACGACTGAGGGGAGATCTAATAACTATGTATAAATATATCAGAGGTCAGTACAGAGATCTCTCCCACGATCTATTTATCCCCAGGACTGTGACTGTGACGAGGGGCCATCCTCTGCGTCTGGAGGAAAGAAGGTTTGTACACAAACATAGAAGAGGATTCTTTACGGTAAGAGCAGTGAGACTATGGAACTCTCTGCCTGAGGAGGTGGTGATGGTAAGTTCACTAAAAGAGTTCAAGAGAGGCCTGGATGTATTTTTGGAGGGTAATAATATTACAGGTTATAGTTACTAGAGAGGGGTCGTTGATCCAGGGAGTAATTCTGATTGCCTGATTGGAGTCGGGAAGGAATTTTTTTCGCTAAAGTGGGGAAAACTGGCTTCTACCTCACAGGGTTTTTTTGCCTTCCTCTGGATCAACTTATAGGAAAACAGGCCGAACTGGATGGACAGATGTCTTTTTTCGGCCTTGTAAACTATGTTACTATGTTACTATGTTATTTACTGCCCATCCTTGGGCGCTCACTGCCCATCCTCACTTATGATACATAGCATTCACTCCCCGTGGGACTAACTTTACCTCAATTCACCCACCTGAGTCTTTTTGGTATTCCTTAAAAGGAACCTGTCATCTCTGAAACACACCCTGAACTAGAGTAAGCAGTGTATAGTGTAAGTGATGCTGAATCCGAATATGCAAGTTTTATCTTCATACTCACTTCCATTCCGATTCTGTGCTCCCACAAACCGGCAGTAAAATACATTGAGAGGACTCTTCTTTGAGTCCTCTCCATTATGTGAGTGAGTACCGAAGTCCTCTCAGTGCATTTTACTGCTGGTTTGTGGGAGCACAACATCAGAATGGAAGTGAGTATGAAGATAAAACTTACATAACTGGACTCGACATCACTTACACTATACACCGCTTACTCTAGTTCACAGGGTGTTTCAGACCTGACAGGTTCCCTTTAAAGGGGTATTCCTGCATTAAGGCTGCAAACTGTGACCCAACCAGAACCCATATAATATATATGATCAGAGCTTCAATTTACCCTGCAATCCACTTGTCTAGCTCCTGTGAGCCTGCAACACACTGAGAGTGTCATGGCTCCTGATCTTCCCTCACAAAACTACAATCCCCACAATGCCTAGCTTTCCTGCTGTGAGTTTGTGCTTGTTCATGAGTGTTGCTGGTCACTGATTGGCTGCCTGATATCACAGTGCAGACACGCCCCCTCTACTCAGTAATCAGCAGCACACTGACATTTAGCTAGAGAATTGATAGCAGCACACTGAGCATGCCTGACCTAACAAAGGCTTAGAACTACAGGTCGGTGCCATGGTAACTCATGAGGAAACATGGGTAGTAAGGAAGAAACTACTTTATAACTACTAAACGGTAAATATGTGAAACTGACATTATATTAGGTAATTACTGATGATGAATTAGTCTAAAACATAAGTTATATTTATGGTAACCGGAATACCCTTTAAGTTCCCTCACAAAATCCATAGCATTCATTCTCCATGGGTCTGAATTTACTTCAGTTTACCCACCTTTTGTCACGAGGGGAGACAAGGGTGGTGAGCCCTGAACTGAACCCCTCCTTCTTTCCCTGCCTACTTGCCTCAGTCGGCCCTAGGCAGCCGCGGACAACCACGAAGACGGCCCCTACGCTGGATAAGTGCGCAGGGAGGGAAAGGGAACAAAGGGACGGACAAAACACAGACAGAACAAACACAATGGTAGAGTAGTCAGCAAGCCGGGTCAAACACAGGAGGTCACGTAAATACCAGGGGTGAAGCAAGAGAGAAGTCAAAGTCCAGAATCCAAGTCCAAAATCCAAGTAACAATTCAAGCAGGAAGTCGCACAAGCACTGATCAAAGGAGTAACTAATCACAGGCGATTTGAAAGGGCAGCTGGCAGCTTTAAAAAGCCCTCCAATGGGTCATGTGACGGGGCCAGCATCACATGACCTCATTTGCATAATGAGCGCTGGCCAAACGTGACCAGCGCTCAAATATGCTATAAATTTGGTCATGTGCGTGGCCGAGTACCGCCCACTGCTCGTGTCTAGGGGGGCGGGGACGCCGGGCACGCAGCATCCAGAAGCGCGCCCGACGCTCCCCGCCTCTTGTTACCATGGAGACGAGGACGCCAGTCGCGTCCTCGCTCCGTGGTAGCGGAAGTCCGGCGGCGCTGCAAGCGGGGAGCGTGCCGCCGGCTTCCCATGACAGTACCCCCCTTCACGAGGGGCCACCGGACCCTTACCAGCGGGAGCCGGTTTATCAGGATGCTGCAGGTGGATTTCTGGATGAGCGAATCTGCATGCATCCTGGTCAACGGCACCCAAGACCTGTCCTCCGGCCCGAACCCCTTCCAGTGTACCAGGTACTGAAAGGAATTCCGGACCTTCCTTACATCAATAACTCTAGCAATCTCGTGCTCCACTTGTCCCTCTACCTCGACCGGAGGCGAGGACTGTTCTTCTGGACCAACGGGAGCAACACAACGCTTAAGCAAAGATATATGAAAAACATTATGAACGCGAAGGGAGTCGGGTAAACATAATTCAAAAGATACCGGATTGATCACCTTGGTGATCCTGTATGGACCAATGAAGCGAGGCGCAAACTTATAAGATGGTACTTTCATACGTAGATTTTTTGTCGACAACCATACCATGTCCCCCACCTTGAAATCCACACCCTTAGAACGTTTCTTATCCGCCTTAGTTTTTTGGACTCCTTGGGCCTTTTCCAGGTTCAGCTGAACCTGTGCCCAAACTGTGCACAGTTCTTGAGAAACAGCATTGACCTCTGGGACAACTGAAGAGGATGAGGAAAAGGAACCAAAGCGCGGATGAAAGCCCATATTACAGAAGAAAGATGAAACCCCAGAGGAAGAATTTACTCGGTTATTAATAGCAAATTTGGCCAGAGACAGGTATCTGGCCCACACAAGCTGGTTATCAGTCACATAACATCTGAGATACTGCTCAACCGATTGATTAAGACGCTCAGTTTGACATTGGTCTCCGGATGGAGGGCCGATGAAAAGGACAAAGATATTTCAATCTTCTTACAGAAAGCTCTCCAGAATTTGGACACAAACTGCACCCCCCTGTCCGATACAATATTCTCTGGAATACCATGCAGTTTAACTATGTGGTCCAAAAATACAGACGCCAAGACCTTTAGCAGACGGTAATTTACACAACGGAATAAAATGACACATCTTGCTAAATCTGTCAACCACAACCAAAATCACAGTTTTACCCTCGGAGCAAGGTAAATCCGTGATGAAGTCCATGGACAAATGCGACCATGGTCTGCTAGGTATGGGTAATGGACGTAGCTCACCCATAGGCCGTGTCTGGGATTCTTGGACCTGGCACAAGTATTGCACGCAGTTACGAAAAGCCTGAACATCCCTGGAAACCGATGGCCACCAGTACTGCCTAAGAGACTAACTCCTTGGTGGCATAGATCCAGGATGACCACATAATACAGCGTTATGGCACTCACCCAGCAGTCGCAAACGCAAATGAGCCGGCACAAACAATTTGTCATTGGGGGTACCAGTGGGAGCGAGATGCTGTCCTTGCTGAAATTTCAGATGCCAGATCAGACGAGGTAGCGGCCACGATGATGTCAGTCGGCAGGATGGGCTCAGGAGGGACGTCAGGAGGCTGATACGCCTGAAAGCTTCGGGATAAGGCGTCAGCCTAATGTTCTTGCTTCCTGGTCTAAAGGTAACACAAAAATCAAAACGGTAAAGAACAAAGCCCACCTCGCCTGTCTGGGATTCAAACGTTTAGCAGACTCCAAAAACATAAGATTTTTATGATCAGTGAGGACCACAATGCGATGTAATGCCCCTCCAGGAAGTGACGCCATTCCTCCAAATGCCCACTTAATGGCCAACAACTCTCTATTACCGATATCATAGTTCTCTCCGCAGACGAGAACTTGCGGGAAAAAAAGGCACATGGCTTAAGGTTAGTTAAGGTGGAGACCCCTGGGACAGTACTGCCCCAACCCCATCCTCAGATGCATCCACCTCAACTACAAAGGGCTCACTCTGGTCAGGCTGGATTAAACACCGGGGCATTAGTGAACACTGTTTAGCTTCTCAAAGGCTTCAATAGCTGCAGGGGGCCAATTAACTAGATCCGCTCCCTTACGAGTCAGATCTGTAACTGTTTGACCACCAATGAAAATTTTTAATAAATTT